>LNAC01001613.1:94096-117766 GCA_002007465.1 Ailurus styani
GGGTAGCAATGACCCAGAGAAATATACACTAACCTACTCAGAAGAGACCTGGAACTGGGGAGAAAAGAAAGAGGGAGAAAACCAAAAAAACCAAAAAAACAAAATCATACAAAAACAAAACAAAAATAAATAAAACAAAATCCTATATCTATATTATCTATTTCTGTTTCTATATCTATGTCTGTCTGTGACTCTATCTCTATCTCTGTCTCTATCTCTATCTCTATCTCTATCTCTCTATCTCTCTATATCTATTAGACTGGTGAATCTAACAGACCCTATAAGTATACAAAAAATAAGGTTAAATACAATGAAGGGATAAAATATGATTATAACAATGAAAATTAAAAAAAAGATTAAAAAGTGTTGATAAGATATGAGTTAAGAACGTTAAAATAGGAAAAGGGAAAAAATTAAAAGGAAAAAGTAAGAAAAATTTCAAAGAAAAAAAATTCAATGAATTTAACTTTGAATGACTGAAGAATCATGGGGAAAGAGCCATGAATTCTCTGCGTTGCTTTCCCCTAGCTCCGGAGTTCCACAATTCTCAGCAATCTTGAATTTGAACTTGACTTGGACTGGATTTTTTTTTTCCTGGTCTTCTGGGGGAGGGGCCTGTTGCTATGATTCTCAAGTGTCTCTGCCCGAGGCGGATTCCCACTGCCCTTGCCAGGGGCAAGGCTAAGTAATCAGCTCGGGTTCACTCTTGGGAGCTTTTGTTCCCTGAAACCGCTTTCTGTACCTCGTTGGAGGATGGGACTGAAAATGGCAGCTCCCAGTATCCGCCCCAGAGGAGCCGAGAGCTTGGGGCCTCAGTCCTCAGTGCACCTCAGAGAAAAGCAGTCCCTCCCATCTCCTTGTCTCCGGGCGCTCTCCAAGCTCACCCAGCCTGTGACCCAGTGTCTCTATCTCCGGCGCGGCCCCGTTTAGAATCTCTGAACCCAGAAGTTTCCTGCAGCCACTCCCACGCTGCTCCTCCTGGAGGAGGAAGGAGCGGGTCTCTCCGGGTCTGCTGCTTGTGGGGTCCCTGCTCAGAGAGCAGTGGCCTGGCTGTGCTTTAGATCACAGCCCAAGGTATCACCGAGATGAGAGACACCTCAGTTCAGCTCTGTCTCTCCCGTCGGCTTCTCTCTGATACCTGGGACCTCGGTCGCACTCAGACACCCCTGGTCTTTTTGTGTCCCTGTGGGTCCTGAGACCACACTGTCCCTGCAGGGGCTTCACCCCCCACTTGGCCTCTGGGGCAGCGTCCCTCAGTGGAGCCGACTTCTAACAGTTCCAAGTCTGTGCTCTGCTGCTCGCTCCCTTGCCAGCAGCCGGCCCCTCCCCCTGGGGTCTATCTTCCCGTTGCCTCAGATTCACTTCTCTGCACGTCCTACCTTCCAGAAAGTGGTCAATTTTCTGTTCCTAGACTTGCTGCTCTTCTTCTCTTCGATCTCCGGTAGAATTTGTAGGTGTTCAGAATAGTTTGATAGCTATCTGGGTGAATTCCTGGGAACTGATGATATTTGGTCTCCTACTCTTCCGCCATCTTGCCTACCTCCTAGATATGGGTTTTTCCATATGCTGCTATATCCATGTGCTGCTATATCACATGCTTCCAGTACACACTTCCATTTTCATACTGTGTGATCTTGTTAGCAGCTTGCACTATTTTAAAATTATAGTTTGATTAAATTTTCATTAAGCTAAAAAATTTGGACTATGTGCATCATTATTTTTGGGCTTTGAAGTATTTCTTTATAAATAAAAACTGAATTGTTATATCAAAGAACACATTCAATACAGGATGCCAAAAGTGGCACTCCACATAGAAATATCTTGAGTTCTAATGATGACTCAACCATTATCAGTCAGTTATATATGATCTTTTTGCAATCAGGAAGGATCAGGAAAGATGGCTAGAGGTGCATAATCTTGGAACTTCAATTAATGTTTTCCTCATCATTTTCCCATAAGTTATTTTGTCAGGTGATAATAGCTTCTCTCAGAAACTGGCTTTGACTCTGTATTTCAAAGTTCCAAAGAAAATGATATAATAATTCTTATGAATTTTACCAAGTCTGACCTTGAGAAGCCTATTTTAAATATAAAAGAAAAGCTTCAGGTGACTAGTTCATGAAGTATCACTTAGTTTATCCTTTTCCTCCCTTTAAAGGATTTGTATTACTTCTTGGTGCCGCCTTGTAATTAATTTGTAATTATTGTTAAAGAATTGAGAAGAGATTAATGTTCCAAATTTAAGATGAGAAAGAGATATCTTTTCTGAGAGAAAGAACTGTGCTATACTACCTGGTAGTATCAGACATTCATTATCACACAATCAGTTATATTTCTTTCATTACAAGGGAGACCCGATTGCTGAAAGAAATAGTAATCTTATTTACTAAATGATTTTTCATTAACAAAACAACAGTAATAAAAAACAAATAAACACCATATAGAAATTGAAAGCACATAAGAAAAACATGCTGTTAAATGTGTCCAACAGAAAATCAATAGCAGCGATATATTTAGGTCAGTGGTCTAGCTGTGTAAAAGAATAACATTAGTCCTCACTTAGTCAGGGACAGAAAGAGTAAATTGTTCCATATATTTATTTCTTTTTAGAAACTTGGTTTTGTTTTTTTTTTTTTTTTAATGAGAGAAGAGTTTTCCTATTCGAATGGCAATTCTGCACATGTATAACAGGCAGTGTTTTTCTGCCTTCTTAAAATAACCTTCTCAAATGCAATTAATGTGACAGAGACCCAATTAGAGGCAAATTAAGTGAAGTGAAGGTCAGAATGTAGAGGACCTATGACACATGGTTGATGAGATAATAACAAAGATTTGGAGGGATGACATGGCTTTTATAATCATCAATTTGGAGTCTTCTCACTGAGAGAAGAATAGATGTATGATAAATTGTAAGCTGTCTTTAGGACTGACATCACCCACATTTATCCATTCTACCATTTATCTGGTGCTGCCATATTTTCACTTTGGTAGTAGCTCCATTAACTTATATTTTAAGAATCAGATGGTCACTGTTTTCTGATGTAATAAATCCAAGAAACTTATACTCTGAAATCTATCAGATTGCCATAAATTGAAACTTGGCTTTATATTTACCTGAAATCAAGAGCATAATATTTATTTATTTATTTATTTATTTAAAAGATTTTATTTATTTATTTGACACAGAGAGAGAGATTACAAGTAGGCAGAGAGGCAGGCAGAGAGACAGGGAGAGGAGGAAGCAGGCTCCCCACTGAGCAGAGAGCCCGATGCGGGCCTCGATCCCAGGACACTGAGATCATGACCTGAGCCGAAAGCAGAGGCTTTAACCCACGGAGCCACCCAGGCGCCCAAGAGCATAATATTTAAAATGTTATATCAACCAGCTATATGTCCTAAAGCTGTTACTATTAAATACTAAGATTTCTCTAAAATGAAGCAGTGATGTTTTAAAGCAATTCACATTTTTTTCTTTTTTGTCAAAATGTTAAGATGTTAGTACTAGAAGTGATTTTAAAAATCCAAATCAATCTTCTAAATATTTCATATTTCATAAGGTTAGAACTTTAGGAATAAAATAACTGCTTAATTTTTGCAGTTATATTTTCTTTTTTCTGTAATTTACCAGTCCTTTTTTTTCTCTTGTTTTACTTTCAGTAGAGCTTTTTTATTCTCCTTGCATCAGATACTGTTGGCTTCCTATCTGGCATCCAAATTCCCTCTTCCTTCCTGACAACTAAATGCTGATTTCCCCAAACATTGCAGAGAGTCACCCTATCTCCAGGCCATATGTAACCCTAATTAATTTAGTGATGGTTATCCTACCTTCTTGCCATTGGTTGGTTTAGGAATGGGCTTAAGATCTGGTTTGGGCTGATGAGATTAGAAGGGATGTCTTGTCAGAGATTTCTAGGAAAAAATCGCCTTTTGGAATTCAGAAAACATGCCCAGAGAAGTAAAAAGGCACACTGCTATGATGACAGCTATGCAGTAGGGCCAAAAGGGATTGGTTTAAATTTGAATAAACCATGGAGGTCCAAAGGGGGATGCTAAGAAAAATGGTTTGAAAGAATTTGGTAATGTCCGTAAAAGATTAGATATATTAAGGCAAAAAATAAAGGAAAAAAGGTAATTAGAAAGTACTTGAAAAATGTATTCTGTGTCTAATGAACTCAAAGGCATCACTAGACATCTCTTTTGAATCACTTCCTTCTTGATTATGCTGTCAAATTTTATGTCACCCATTCGCTGAAATAAATCTAACTCCTCACCATTTCTAACTGTTCCTTATACTCTTCTAAGAAGTGATCTGGTTTTCTGTTCTTGGATATGGTCTGGCTGTAAGGTCAGGAAGAGCTTTGACCGTCTGGGTAGTTTCCTGAAGCCTAAATCAATGCAGGGAAGAGAGCAGTGGCAAGAGAATTATAGGGAGGCCTATGAGAGCCCTGTGTCCTGCCCTGGGTCTGCTTTAAGTTTATTGTTACATGAGATAAACAGTCCTCTTATCATTATTCCAATTTGAGTCTGGGCTTTCTGTTAATTGTAGCTAAAGGATCTAGTCACAAAAGCAAACCCTCACTGAACTTTATAAACTATGTTAATATGCTATGTAGATGGGAGAATTAAAGTCGTAAAGACAATCATGTAGGTATATGAGGCCCATCTCCTTTATCCCAGTTTCTCTAAGTCCTTAGGCTAATTGAAAATAGGGGTCCTCTCTGTTGCAACAACTTTTTCTGAGCCCTACCCATCAAGATAAATATACTTGTTTTATGTCACATCTTCTTAGGGCTTAGTTCTTGGATCTCTTGGTTTTATATAGTTCACCTCTGCTTTCTAGATGATTCCATGTTTTAAGTACCAACTATACACTAACACTTTCTAATATACTGCTCCAATATGGAACTCTCCCCTGAACTCTCTAGACTCCTATCTACTTGAATCAACTGATTTCTTGACATCTCTACTTGGGTTTCTAATAGACAGCTGAAGTTCAGAAAGTCCAAAAACCAAACTCAGACTTCTTGAACCCTCAAAAAAATTTGTTCTACCATAATCTTCTTGCTTAATGCAGCTCTTTTCTTCAGTCTAAAAACCTATGAGCCATCTCTATTTTTTTCACACCCTACACCTGATCCATCAACATATTCTGTTGCTTGTATCTTCAAAATATACCTATAACCAGATCCCTTCTGATGGCTGTGTACTGCTGCTCTTGACCTTGCTCAGACTCTCTATAGTAAGGGCAGATTGGCCCCACTCTCCATTTTGCTCTCTACTATCTGTCACTTCGAATGCATCCTAACCTTGTAGCGTTCCTTGGGGCTTGAAAAGGCAGGAGGGTTTCCATCTCCAGGGCATTTTGTATGCTCTTCCCTTAGCCTATAGCTATCTCCCCACCATCACCATAGCCACCCTCTTGCTCCCTAACTTCCTTGAAGCTTTTGCTCAAATGTCAATGAGTAGTGAGGCTTTCCCTGACTCTCTCTCTTTTTTTTTTTTTTAAAGATTTTATTTATTTATTTCACAGAGGGAGAGAGATCACAAGGAGGCAGAGAGGCAGGCAGAGAGAGAGGGGGAAGCAGGCTCCCTGCTGAGCAGAGAGCCTGATGTGGGCCTCGATCCCAGGACACTGAGATCATGACCTGAGCCGAAAGCAGAGGCTTTAACCCACTGAGCCACCCAGGTGCCCCCTGACTCTCTTTTTGACATTACATTTTCTCTTTTGTCCTCATACTCTTTTTTGTGTCTGTATGCTTTTACTTCTAAACTTATCACCACCTGGCATACTCTATATTTTATAGATGTATTGCTTTATAATCTTTTCCCCCCTTTATAATATAAGTTCCATGAGGGTAGGGATTTTTGTCTGTTTTATTACTGTATCTCCACTGACACATGATAGGTACATAATAAATATGTGTTTAATTAAAGAAATTACCCCTGTCTCTAGGAAATAGATGAGTGAGTTTTTACTCGTAGGTGCCAATGGTAGCATACTTAGATTTTAATCTCAGAGATATGCCTTAATATGCTTAAATATTTAATTTAAATGTAGGCTCTTGAAGTCATTATTTTAACAAAAAGCAATGATTTTAATAGTGTATATTTCAGTAGTTATGAGAAAATGAGCCTTACATTAAACTTTTGTATCTGATAACATTCTTTCAGTTGGAAGAAATAGAAACCCAATTCAAATTAAGTAACAGAGAAGTATTAGTTCACTTAACAGAATGTCTATGTATAGGGTTTTGATCAGGGTTCTTATAATCTTGGCTTCATTTCTATTTCCCAGGGATCTCTTGTTTCAATCTTCCTCCATACATTGACTTCTTCCTCAGGCTGGTAAAATGTCTGTAGACATTATGTTTCCATATCCATGCATGAGAGTGTTCAGAAAAGGGAGGGGAGGTTGTTTTAGAAAAATTCTTAGAAGAGTCAGAAGGAATTTTCCTAGCAGTTCCCAGAAAACCACCCACAGGTACCACTTGTTAAATGAAAGGCACATACCCATTCCTGAAATTAAATTATTGGCAAGAGATTTGGGATATCTATAGCTATTAAGCCTACTCCAAAGATCTTGGGAGGAGAGGAGGCTTCTCCTTAGGCACATAGGATTTCTGTGAAAAGCAGAGCTTAAGAGCTCCAGGTAATTTTGATTCTATGAGGTAGGAGGAAGTAGGAGGCAACCAAATATCAGCTATACCTTGTATATCTTATGGACCAATTATTACCATTTTTCCAGCTTTAGGAACAAGTTTATGATCTTCAAGATAGTAGCTACAAAGTGTTCTCATCTTTAGGCTTCCTCTGAAATTCATCTAAATTGTTGCTGACTATGTGAGTGAAGAATTTAATTATATTTCCCCTAAATAAACTCGGTGTCGCCTAGAGGGAAATAAAAAACAACAAACACCCTTAATTTTTATTTTATCAATGCTTTGAATTATGTAGCTAGTGCTATATGAAGTGTGAAATGAATTTATTAGCTCTGAAAATTATACTTGCATTATTGTGTACATTATTAATATGTTTTAATTGTATTATAGTAATAAATGCATTTAAGGTTATAAAATGAAAATGAAATAAATATATGTCTTCTCATCCTGAAAATTATATTAATTTTTTGAAAGAGTATATTGAAAATATGTATTAAGGTCAGTTTAATGATTACTGAAATAAAATAACACAAATCTTTCATTTGCATCTTGAAATGTAAGACAGAAAAAGAATTCTTAGACAATTTAAGAGCATGTGATATGGGTTCTCACTGTAAATCCAAAACCAGATCCAGGTTTCATGGGAATTTTCCAGGTATTTATAAATCACTTAAAGTCTCATAGGCTTCCATTCAGCATTTTGATTATGTCTGCACATAAATCGACAAGGTGTTTTCTTCTTGGTTTCATACAGCAAGCCCTAGAAGATTGGTCTGTGGGGAAGGAATTCTTCCTTGACTGCATTGTCTATGGCTAAAGCTACAACAAGACCATTGCCACATCAGGCATTGGGGTCATCAGAATTAAAATGGCAAGGTACTCAGACTGTAAGAGGGAGGAAGGCTGTCAAGATAGAGCAGAAGCAGGGGTGCCTGGGTGGCTCAGTCATTAAGCATCTGCCTTCAGCTCAGGTCATGATCCCAGGGTCCTGGGATTGAGCCCTGCATCAGGCTCCTTGCTAGGCAGGAAGCCTGCTTCTCCCTCTCCCACTCCTCCTGCTTGTGTTCCCTCTTTTGTTCCCTCTGTCAAATAAATAAATAAAATCTTAACAAAAAAAAGATAGATCAGAAGCATTCTCTCTAGGGCTCTCTCTGGAAGAGGGATTTGCATATCCCACAAATTCTATCTTCAGTTTATTGGTGAGCTATCCTCCTCTGTGCTATTTAGATTTCTCTACAAAGAATCAAGTCTTTATACAGAAGGGAAGCAGAGATTAGCTATCTTCAGTCCACTAGAAGATTCCTTTGTGAGATTTCTCTCTGTAAAATCTGAGAATGAGGCTCTTGCCTTTGCTTTCTTTGTTATATTTTTCTTTTCTCCTCCTCCCTCCTATCCTATTTCTTCTCCTTCCTTCTCCTCTTCTCCTCCTCCTCCTTCTATCTCTTCCTCTTCCTCTTCCTCCTCCTCCCCTATACCTTCTTCCCCCACTCCTCCCCCAGCCCTCCTCCTCCTCCTCCTCCTCCTCCTCCTCCTCCTTCTTCTTCTTTTTCTTCTTCTTCTTCTTCTTCTTCATCTCTTCCTCTTCCCCTTCTTCTCTTCCTCTTCTTTTTTTTTTAATGCTGCTTTGAAATATTAGATAAACTAAAGTGGATGGTAAGGATTCTTCCATTTAACAAGAGTTACTTCCTGTCTAAAATTCAATTTTTTTTTTAGTTTTTATTACATATAATGTATTATTTGCCCCAGGGGTATAGGTCTGTGAATCATCAGGCTTGCACATTTCACAGCACTCACCATAGCACAAACCCTTCCCAATGTCCATTACCCAGCCACCCTATCCCTACCCTCCCTCCCCCCAGTAACTCTCTATTTCATGAAATTAAGAGTCTCTTATGGTTTGTCTCCTTCCTGATCCCATCTTGTTTCCTTTTCTCCCTCCATATGCCCCATGACCCCCTGTCCTCCCCCTCAAATTCCTCATATCAGAGAGATCATATGATAATTGTCTTTCTCTGATTGACTTACTTTGCCTAGCATAATACCCTCTGGTTCCATCCATGCTGCTGCAAAGAGCAAGATTTCATTTCTTTTGATGGCTGCATAGTATTCCATTGTGTGTGTGTGTATATATATATATATATATATATATATATATATATATACCATATATTCTTTATCCATTCATCTGTTGATGGACACCTAGACTCTTTCCATAGTTTGCCTGTCGTGGCTGTCCTGGACTTGTGGCACAGGGGTTCAGTCAGAGGGCACTCAGGGAAGCCCCCAGCAGGACAAAGCCACCCACCCCAGACTGGAGCTGCTCTCCCCAGATCAGAAGGATAAAACTTCCCCGAAAGAGGCCTTCAGCCCCAACAGTACACCAGAGGTCATCATCACAGACATAGGTGCCAAGGAGGACGGGACCTTGGAAGAGGCCCAGGGAAGCCCTCAGGGTAGCCTGCCCCTGAGGAAACTGTCCTCTTCATCTGTCTTCTCCACAGGCTTCTAGTCCTCCTGTGACCCTGAGCACTGCTTGGACCCCAACTCTGCCTTCCTTCATACCCTGGACCAGCAGAAGCCCAGAGTGGGAAGTCTCGTTCTGAGATGTTCCTTCCGCTCGTTTCATGCCCCTGTTGTTGTTACTTTCTACTGAGTCACGAAGACTCCAATCAGCACCCTGGGCTGGTCACAACTTAATGATCCTCTCCAGGTGTGTTTGCTGGGGAGGTGGTTGGGCACTGGCCATTTACTCTGTATCTCAGACAGTGAGTCAGTCACTTTACTTGCTACTTCCATGTACATCTTAAGAAACACTATTTAAGGTACATTTCTGGCAGGTCATGCTCGCTTCTCGGGGAGACAGTTTTCATGAATGTTACCAGAAATTCCCTGATGAGTCCCCGAGGATAATGAGCAGGGTTGCTGAGTATAGCTTTCATCTGATGAGGCGAAACATCTAATTTTTTGACACCTTTGGGCAGAGGAAAACTGACAAGGTTTTGGAATTACCTCGGCTTCTACTCATAGGCCAACAAAATAAGCCATGTGATTCCAAGTCGGGGCTCCAAATCCTGGGGCTGTGCTGGGGCCAGTTGTCCTGGGTGAAGAACCACCTAGCCTCAGGTGGTTAAGTCAGGACAGCGCAATATTTGTGGGATCCATGTAACTTAGATGGTCTGAAATAAAACAAAAATCATGCTTTGAGCAACACAGACAATTTTCAAAAATAACAGAATGTTATATTCAGTTATATTGCCTGAGCCAGGCACTGGGTGATACCTCTAGGGTAGAGAGTTCCCAATGCACATGCTTGTTGGCTAGTGTAAGTTCAGTTCATGTATGTTTTCAAGTCTTTTTAAAAAGACTTTTATTTATTTACTTATTTATTTGAGAGAGAGAGAGCACGAGCAGGGGGGAGGAGCAGAGGGAGAGGGAGAAGAAGACTCCCCACTGAGCAGAGAAACCCACATGAGGCTGGATCCCAGGACCCCAAGGCCAGCTGCCTGAGCCACATTTGTTTTGATTGATCATACTGACACCTTGTTCTGGCTGTGGCAGGAGATGAGAGTTTACTTCTGTTACATAGTTAATCTCAGTCCCAGGTTGTTTTCACTTTTAGGAGGATCAGAGTGTCTTACGGAAGACATTAAGAGTTGAAGCTAGCACTTCTGAAAAGGTCTGGACTTTCTCTTACTTTTCCAGAGTATGGGAAATTTCCTAGTGAAAGATGAGGGGTTCTGGTGCTAGCTGGGGGAAAGGAAAGTCTGCATTTTATTGTAGCAGGTAGCCTTCTGACTTCATCTTGAGTATCAAATACTATTCATTGTACTGCAATAACTCCAAACCCCAGCCGCTCAGAACTTTATATTTCTACTTTGCATCCTTCTCAAAGGTATTTTGGACCTCAAAGCCCATCCTTCTCCGATGCCCACTTAAGTAATCACAGTCTGAATTTTTGAACACCGAGCATTCCCTTTCATGAAACTTGCTTTCTGCCGATGAAGGGGAGGCAAATGTGTATGTAAAATCTGGCCCCAATCAGCCTGGTGTATTGTAGTGGGACAGGGCTGTAGGCACAGGTACTCGGACTTGGGGGAAGGAACGGTGCACCTGGGAAGGGATAGAGATACATCTCGATGCAGGCATGGCTCACGTCTCTCTGCCTTCGTGCCCACAATTAGAGGCGAGCTGGAGAGGATGGTCCTTGCGTCCACACTTCCCATTTGGATTTAAAACCTGAGCCTGGGTGGTTCAGTGGGTTAAGCCTCTGCCTTCGGGTCAGGTCATGATCTCAGGGTCCTGGGATTGAGCCCTGCATCAGGCTCTCTGCTCAGAAGGGAGCCTGCTTCCTCCTCTCTCTCTGCCTGCTTCTCTGCCTACTTGTGATCTCCCTCTCTCTCTGTCAGATTAAAACAAAAAAACCCTGACACTTTGCTGGCAGGGTCCTAGTAGCTTTAACTTGCTCTGCAGCTTTCCATTTGGCCTTTCGAGAGGCGGGTTAGCAGCTCCTACTGGCTGTCTCTCAAAACAGCTTCTGTGTCCCCCACTTTTGAAAAGGGCTGTTGTCTGGGAGTCAGCTAAAGGGGAGAGCAATAAGGACAGGTGCTAACTTGTTTTTAATTTGCCAGAGGGATGCCAGCTGAGAGGCCAGATGGTTGAGTGGTATTCTGTGAGCTAGCAGGTCCGCAGGTAAAAGTGAAGCCTGCCTGGCGCCTGGGGGCTCAGTCGGTGAAGCCTCTGGCTCTTGATCTCAGCTCAGGTCCTGATCTCAGGGTCATGGGGTCATGGCCCCACATTTAAAAATAAATGAAAATAAAACAAGAAATGAGATCTGCCTGTTGTCCACCTCCCCTCCCCCGTTTACACAGATTGTCAGACACCCTCAGAGTAGAGCCAGGGAAAAATCCCCAGGCAGCTTCATTCTGAGTCACATGAGACTGAGGGGGTGCGTGTGTGGGGGAAGGGTGGATAACCAATTGGAAATTATGGGATCCTAGGGCCTTTTCAGCTGTTGTTTGAGTGCTTCCATGATAAGCCAAGTTCTCTTTTTCTTGTACAGCTTGTTATGGTGGAGCCTTATCTGTGACACCAAAACATCTGCTCTTTGGGTCAAAAATCCCTTGATTACCTGATATTGATATTTTGTCTAGAGAAGGCCAGACATCTTGATTGACTGGGGCTTTTGGCTCCACGCCTCTTTATCCATTCATCTGTTGGTGGACATCTAGGCTCTTTCCTATGAACAGTAGTTTGGGTATTGTGGACATTGCTGCTATAAACATTGGGGTACACGTGTCCCTTCTGATCACTAAACTTGTATCTTTACTGTAAATACCCAGGAGTGTGATTGCTGTGTCGTAGGGTAACTCTATTTTCATCTTTTTGAGGAACCTTCATACTCTTTGCCAGAGTGGCTGCACCAACTTCCATTCCCCCCAGCAATGTAGGAGGTTTCCCCTTTCTCTGCATCCTCGATACACACACACACACAGACACACACAGACACACACACACACACGTATAAATATATATATGAATCTATGTATATAATGGGATATTACGAAATATCCAGAATGGTTAGAGACTAAACAACACACGGATCAAAAACAGAACACTCAAAAGATATTTCAAATATTTTGCACTGAGTGAAAATGTATATAGAACTTAAGGAAATGTGTGGAATACAATGAAAGTAGTATTTTGAGGAAAATTGAGGGCACTGAATGCACACATTAAAAAACAAAGATTTAAAACAATCAGCCAGACACAAAAGCAAGGTTAAATCATATGTAGGGAAATCATTTCTGCAAAAATTGATACAATTAAAAGGAAATCTTTAGTAAAGAAAATCAATAAAACCAAAACTATTCTTTGGCACGATAAAAAGAAAATGGGATAATCCTCTAACCAGGCAGACTAAGAAGAGAAAAGAGAGAACCCAAAATGAGTAATATTACTAATAGGTATTACTATCAGTCTTGAGCTGATGAACACTACTAGAATAATAAGGAAATGTTTGATGATGGGAATGACATATTCCTGTAGGAATTCTCTGGGAACCATAGCAAACCTTTAAAGGCGCTATTTCAACCCCTTCCTCACACATTCATATTTGCCCTATAATTTAGAGTACCAACCATGGATGAGGACATGGATTCATGTCTATATAATTTTTTAACTGTTAAGACTCCATTATACATAAATGGGCATAACTAAATCATAAACCATCAGTGATTTAAGGGATACTGTTAAGAAAATGAAAAGACAACTCATAAGATAAAGAAATTGCAACTCTTATACTTAATAAGAAACATATCTAGAACATCAAAAGAAGTATTACAACTCAATTATGAAAAGTCAAACGAACTATTA
Source organism: Ailurus styani (assembly GCA_002007465.1). Classification (NCBI taxonomy): domain Eukaryota; kingdom Metazoa; phylum Chordata; class Mammalia; order Carnivora; family Ailuridae; genus Ailurus; species Ailurus styani. The sequence continues at coordinate 107,128 of LNAC01001613.1, forward strand.
AAAATTAGGCCAATGACCTCCACAGACGTATCTCCAAAGAAGATATCCAAATACCCATGAAACATGTGAAAAGAAGTCAGAAATAGTCAGTCATGAATGAAATCCAAATCCCAATCAGGGTGACCTATCATTTCATACCCACAGGACAGCTATCATCCAAAAGACAGATAAGCATTGGCAAGGATATGGAGAAATTGGAACCCTCACACACCGCTGGCAGGAATGGCAAAGGGCCGTGTATCAGATAATTGCATGTTTAATTTCAGCCTGACTACAGATTTTAGGTCTTCTATTTCTACTGAAAGATGCTCTAGTGTCCTCTATGCTTTTTTCTAAGCCCAACTCGTATCTGTATAATCATTGTATTAAATACTAGTTAAGAAATCTTACTTCTATCCACATTACCATAAAATACCACTGGTACCACATCCTGTTCTTTCCTTTGGGGTGAGTACTATGTCCGGTTCTTTTTACAGGTGAGTTGCTCCTTCTTTTTGTCCAGGTATGAATACAAGAAAGAAAAAGGAAAAACAATAACACAATGACAACAGAAAAAGACAAAATCAAACATACCAAAAACAAAACAAGAAATAACAAACAAGAAATAAAACAGAGCAAAATTTAAAATACAAGGTCCTGGGTGTGTTTTGGTCTACTTCCCAGAAGAATCTAGATCTCAATATAAGAAAGAAAGAAAACCATACATATATCTATCTATGTATATATATATATATATATATATGCATATACGTATGTATATATATACTTAGAGATATAACACATATATGTACAAATAAAATACATTACAAAGAAACAAAAATTAAAATAGATATCATGTATAAATGAAAAATAACAAAAGAATAAAAAATTGAAAAAATAAGAAAATAACTGAAAAATAATACTGAAAGATTAAATTTTTAAAAATGTATTCTATATATTGTTTTCCCTAAGACCTGAAGCATTGCATCCCTCTATCATCAGAAAACTTCATAGGAGACAGTTGTCCCTCCTTCTCATCTCAGGGAGGAACCCCTTGTGCTTCTTCTCCTGTGTCCTTGCCCTACTGGAAATGCACATCCAGTGCACAAAGAGGCAGGGGTCAGTGTAAACGGCTCTGGATTCTACTATGTGGTACTGCTTTGCTCCCTGTAAGATTTTAGCAGTACTGTTGGGGTGAATATGGTGGTGCCCTGCTCTCTATAGCCCCAGAGCTGATAGTTCCTGAACCTCATTCTTTAGATAGCCCTCACAGAAAAGTAAAAAATCACTCTTGTCTCCCCGGTTTCCATGAGGACTTTGTATTCACTCAGCCTAGGACCTATTGTTTTTATCTCAGGCAGGTGACTGAGTTTTAAAACTCCAAATTTTTTAGACTCCTGTGGTGCACACCTGCACTGTTCCTTCTTGGGGAGAGAAGGGACTGTCTCCAAGCTTCTTCATTTTTCTGGGCCCCTGCCAGGAAAACAGTCACAAGACCGTGCAGTGGTTCAGTTTATGGCATCCCAGAACAGAAAGCCTTCACCTGGACTCACTGTTTGCAGCTAGCTTTCCCACTCTCATTCCTGGGAAATATGCCATACTAGGCACCCCCGTTCTTCTTGTGACCACAGGGACCCTGAGACCACGGAGTCCTACCTGGGATTCTGCCCTGCTTTGCCAAGTGAGCACCTTTAAGCCAGGGTCATACCCCACGGTAGCAGACGTCTAGCTCTGATTTTGCTCTCTGCTACTTTTACCACGTTTTAGTAGCCTCCTTAAGCAGGCTCCTTCCCCTGCACTTTGCCCTCATATATGTCATCCCATATTCAAGGCTCTGTACCTCCTACCGTCCAAAAAGTGGTTGCTCTTCTACTTGTAGATTTGCAGCATTTCTTTTCTCAAATCTCTAATGGATTTTGTAGGTGTTTAGAATGATTTTGTAACTATCTAGCTGTATTGAAGGGACAAGACAAACTTAGGGTCTCCTACTCCTCTGCCATCTTAAATCACGATCACTGTTGAAAATTCTTCCGCATTGGTGAATTTGCTTTAAGTATGGCAACACTCTCATCTTTATCTTATCATGTTCACTTTTACTTTGGTTTAGGGGCTGGGCACTTCCCTAACTATGGCCAGATATGATGACCATCATATAAGAGTGGGTGTGACTAGACGTTGAATGATGAACCATAGCACACATTTGATCCCAGCGTTTTGGTTATCTGAAGTGTTTTAGACCAGCGTTGTTTGTGAGTGCCTAGTGGCTAGTCAGTTAAGTGTCCAAATCCTGATTTTGGCTCAAGGTGCTGAGACTGAGCCCTGCATCAGGCTCTGGGCTCGGTGGGGAGTCTGTTTGTGATTCTCCCTTTCTCCCTCTCGCTCTGCCCCTCCTCTCTCTCTTTTTCTCCCTCTTTCTTTCTCTGCCTCAAATATGCAAATACATCCTTAGACAAAGAAAAGATTGGTTATATATTTTCACCCAACCCACTGCTGAAAATATATTGATTCTTTCTTCTTAATTGTTATGTGAATAGCCGGTTAAACAGGGAAAATGTTCAAGAAACTCACAGAGTTTGAAATAAACAATGTATAGATTTAGCTGCATACAGTTGAAGTGTACGGGATACAGAGAGATGATAAAAGGATTCGTGTAATTTGATAATTATATGCTGAGAGAGAGGAAAAGTGACTCATACAAGTTGAATCTCTACTACGCTTTTTGTTTACTCTACAACAATTTGTAATAGTTTTTCCTAAAAATATGGTGCTCAGGAAGAGTAGAAATGGGTGGAGATGATATTTCAAATCAAGAATGGAAATTCTTTATTCTCAACATGCTAGCTTTATCCCCTTTCACACTGAAACTTTTTCTGCCCATTTTATTTGGTGGGCAGGCTTTTCTGATACAACCTGTTTTCATAAACACAGAATAACAATGTGTGGGCCTGGGATCAATTTGTGAAACAAACGTGTTCTCTTAGATGACACACATGCCCATGTAGTCACACACGGGTCTACACAGCAGCAGTTGGACCCACAGTGTGCAAAGGCACATGAGGCACTTTCACTCTGAAAGTTCTACAATGACCTGTTGCCATGGGGATGTGATGGTGCACACCTTGCCTTCCATTCCAACTGTCACTCTCTGAGCTGAGCAGCAGCAGTGGCGTAACAGTTGGCATGATCCTTATGATGGGAATCTGAATTGTTTTTTGATTTTTTTGGTTTTTTGGGTTTTTTTACAGGTGAGTTCATATTAATTTTCCAAAGTCTATTCCTTTAAATGTGTTGGATAACATTAACTGAAATTATTCTCACCTGTTCTTTTACATTCCCAGCCTCCACTTCGTCTACAGGGTATAAGGTATTTTGTAATTTTGTGATGTTACTTTACAGTTTTCATGATTTAATCAACCTGCTGCCTTAAATATGTTCCTAATGTTAGAAAATGCATGATTTCCAAATGTCAATTGTTTTTCAGTTAGTGATTCATCACTTACATATTACATGTAGTGCCCTTCATAAGACATTCCCTCCTTAATATTCATTACCCATTTAGCGCATCCCTTCACCAATACTCAGTTTCCTCTCTATCATTAAGAGTCTATTATGGTTTTCTTATCACTCTATTTTTTCCTTCCCACTATGTTCATCTGTTTTGTTTGTTACATAGCACATGTCCGGAAACCATATGATATTTGTCTTTTTGTGACTGACTTGTTTCACTGACCATAATACACTCTAGCTCCATCCCTATAACTGCAAATGGCAAGATTTCAAACCTGATGATAGCTGAGTAATATTCCATTGTATGTATATACCAAATACCACATTCCTACAGAGAACAAGCAAAGGGAACAAATTCACACTGCTTTCATAGGATAAGGAGAATCTTGATGCCACTGCAGTGATAGACATTACAGGGTAGAAGAATTATAGGTCAAGTCTTCCTGAATTGAGATGTCAAAACTTAAAGCCAATATTAGCAGTTTATTTCCAGAAGTCCTAAAATAAACAGACAAAAAACAAAAACAGGGATAACCTGTGGGATGTTTATGGGTTGATATGGATGGGATAACTGACTCGGTAAAGCCCGGGAGAATGGTGAGGAGGGACAGTACCATTGGGTTGATGGAGCTGAGAGTCTGGGAGCTGAGAAGGAAGTTTTGTGTTGTGGTCTTCAAAGAGTAATCCAGGCTGGGGTTTGGTGGGTGTGGAGAAAAAAACCCCTGTTTCTGGCAAATACAGGGTCTAGAGATGGATGAGGATAGATGTGAGAGTGCAGACTGTATGTGTGGGAGGACAGGAGCATGAAGGCACACACTCAGCCAGTGCACACTTGCCCGCTGTCAGCCAAGCCTGAGTACACACTGCTCGGTCACTCACATCAGTAGTAAGACATTGACCAACACAGAATTAATCAATTCAACAACTAAAGCCCTAACACAGAGTGCCAGTTTGCCATTAGCGTGCTGTAACTCTTCATCTATGGTCAGTTGAAGGGAAGCTAATTCTTGGCAGAGCCATCATAGAATGGTTGGTTTGGAATGTCATGGATTCAGAGTTAGTTGACGGCTGAGCAGCCTACTGGTCACCGAGGTGGTCAACTGTTCACTGAAAGGCCCTGAGAGAGAAAGCTCACAGTGGGAAGAAGCTTGGGGAGAATGGTCACAGTTGAACTTCCCTGAGTCTCCTGAGGGGTTTGGTTTGGAGGAAATCATCCTATTTTCTGTCAGGGATTGCATACAGAGTCAGGAGGATGAAGTTGGTTTCATATTATTTTCTTGGCCCAGATACCTCCTCTAGGATACCTATCTCTCCCCCAGAAATTGCAAGGCAGGATAACTTGAGAATGTACAGACTGCTCTTGGTTCAGTGGTCCAGGGCATTTTCTCAGGGGTCTTGGGTAGGCCTCTGTGCACAAAACCAATCTGTTGGTTGTTTGATGTACACACCAAATTGCAACATCTTCCTAAGTTCAACATTGATTCAGGAGGCTCTGCTGGGCAGCTGGTGAAGAAGGGGAGGAGAGAATGGCATTCTGAATGAATGATTACTAATTTCCCTGTGGTCTTTTGTCATCAAGTTGCTGCTTTCTATTATATATGTGTTTCCCATGATCTTGTTTGGGGCATGTTGGAAGAAATGTGCATTCCCAGTCCAGAACATCGAGTTCTGGCCCCTTCTGGCAGTTCAGGAATGTCCACTTCTGGCCACACAAGGGTACACCCTACAGGTGACCCAGATGAAAATACTCTGGACATTTCCTCATTTATTTGTTCCAGAGTATTCTCTTTCATTGTTTCATGTCCCTAAGACAGAACAATCAAAATGGTAGTGGACATTTTTTCTGTGTGTGTGTGTGTGTTTCTTAATGAGGCACTATGCTCAATGTGGGGCTTGAACTCATGACCGAGAGAGAAAGAGTTTTATGCTCCACTGACTGATCCAACCAGGAGCTACATTTTTCTGCTAATTCAAGTATACAAATTTACATTTAATTATCCCATTGGTAGTATTTCTAACTCAACGTTCATTGCATTTTAATAGTAAACAATGTCTCCAGTGCAATGTATAGATCTTAGGTACTTTTTGAACATAGGCCATTGTAGATCTCTCCCTGAAACAATGTGTCCAGAGTTTTTAGAATTAAAAAAAAAGCATATAGAAGAACAAATAAGTTGAAAGGGAATACAGAAATTTCCCGTATCCCACCCCTCCAGTTTCCCCTATTAATATCAGCTGACCTGAGTGTAGCTCATTACTTATAATGAGTAAAATAACATCAATACTTTCATCAATTAAATGTCCACAGTACACATTAAATCTGTTTTTTGTGCTTTGACATTGTTTTTGTTTTTCAAGATCTTAAATTTAAATTTTAGTTGGTTATCGTATAGTGTAACATTGGTTTTAGGAATGAAATTAAGAGATTCGTCAGTTACATATAACACCCAGTGCTCATCACAACAATTACCTTCCTTATTACCCATCAACCATTTAGCCCACCATCCTCCTACCTCCCCTCCAGCAACCCTCAGTTTGTTCTTTATATATAAGAGTCTCTGGGGCGCCTGGGTGGCTCAGTTGGTTGAGTGACTGACTCTTGATTTCCACTCAGATCATGATCTCAAGGACATGAGATGAAGCCCTGCATCAGGGTACTGCTCAGTGAAGAGACTGCTTGAGATTCTTTTCCTCTGCCCCTCCCCCAAACCCACTCACTCGTGCACTCTGTGTGTGTTTATGTGTGTATATATGTATGTGTGTGTATATATATGTGTATATATGTGTGTGTGTGTATATATATATATAACCATAGATACATATAAATAGATAGAAACATATCTAAGCATAAGGAAATAAACCTTTAATAAAAAAGTCTGTGATGTTTTACCTCACACTATTTTTTTATCCCCAGTGTTCATTGGTTTTGTTTCTTAAATTCCACGTATGAGAGAATTCATATATTTCTCTTTATCTGAATGACTTATTTCACTTAGGATATTACACCCTAGCAACATCCACACTGTCTGAAATGGCAAACCTTCATACTTTGATGTTTTGTAATTTTCCACTATATACATACACACACACACGCACGCACGCGCACACACACATATCACACTTTGTCTTATCCATTCAAATATCGATGGATATGTGGGCTCTTTCCACATTTTGACTACTGTGGACATTGCTGCTATAAACATTGGGGTGTAAGTCCCCCTTCAATATTGGTGTCCTTTGGATAAATGATTAGTAGTGCAATTGCTGAATCATAGGGTAGTTTCTCCTTTTAACTTATTGAGAAAACCCCATGCTGTTTCCACAGTGGTGGCACGACTTTGCATTCCCACCAACAGTGAAAACTGTTGTTGTTGAAAACAACCTCTGTTGTTTCCTGAGTTGTTCATTTTAGCCATTCTGACTGGTGGGAGGCAGTACCTCATTGTGGTTTCGATGTATATTTCCCTGATGTCGAGTGATGTCGGTCATTTTTTCATGTTTCTATGGTCCTTTTGTATGTCATCTTTCCAGAAATTTCTGTTCATATCTTCTGCCCATTTCTTGACTGGATTTTTTTTTTTCATTTTTTGCGGTGTTGAGTTTGATTAGTTCTTTACAGATTTTGGATACTAACACTTTATCTGATAAGACATTTGCAAATATCTCCTCCTATTCTGTAGAGTGCCTTTTAATTTTATTGATTGCTTCCTTAACTGTGCAAAAGCTTTATCTTGAAGAATTCCCAATGGTTTATTTTTACTTTTGTTTCCCTTGCCTCGGGACACGTCTGTAATGAGAACTTGTACTGAATTCTATCCCTGAAACCAATAATAGAGTATATGTTAAGTAAAGAGAATTTAAATAGAAATCTAAAAAAATTGTTAAAGGAGAAAATCAATTTACATGATAGCTATAACATGAGGAAATTCATGTAAATATAAATAATTCTTAAAATGTACGAAAAGTGGCTTTGGATGACAAATTGGACCAGAGGGACTTCACAGATATATTCAGAACACTTCGTTCTGAAGCAACTAATACACATTCTTCTCCAGTGCACATGGAACATTCTTTAGAACAGATTGCATACTGGATCACAAATCAGGTCTCAACCGGTACCAAAAGATTGGGATTATCCCCTGGCTCTTTTTACACAATAATGCTTTAAAGCTTGAATTCAATCTCATGAGAAGATTCAGAAGGAACACAAATACATGGAGCTTTAAGAGCATCCCTACTACAGTATGAATGGGCCTACTGCGAAATTAAGGAAATTCTAAATTACACAGAGGGAAATGAAAATGAAAACACAGCATTTCAGAACCTATGCGATAGAGTGAAGGAAGTTCTGAGATGGAAGTAGAGAGCAAAACAGTCTTTCCTCAAGAAACAAGAAAATTCTGGAATACACAGCCTAGGTTTTCACCTAAAGCACCTGGAGGTAAAACAGCAAACAAGGCCTATATCCAACAGGAAAAGAGAAATAATAAAGATTAGAATAGAAATCAATGAAAAAGAAATCAATAGGACAGTAGAACATATCAAAGGAAAAAATAAAAGTATTTATTTAAAGATAAAACGACATATCAAGGAAACTAAGAGCTGTTTTGGAACAAATTAATAAGACCAATAAACCCCTATCCAGACTTATTGAATAGAAAAGAGAAAGCGCCCAAATAAATAAAACCATAAAGGAAACAGGAGAGAGCACAACCAACACCAAAGATACAAATCATTGCGACAGCATATTATGAGCAAGTATATGCCAAGAATTCGGCAATTTTGAAGAAAGTGATGCAATGCCAGAAACATATAAACGACCAAAATGGAAACAGGAAGATGGAACACCTGAATAGACCCATAAACAGCAAAGAAATTGAAGCAGTAACCAAACATCTCCCAATAAACAAGAGTCCAGGGCCGGATGGCCTCCCAGTGCGATTCTACCAAACATTTAAAGAAAAATTCATACCTACACTTCTGAAGCTGTTACAAAAAAGAGAAATGGGAGGAAAACCTCCAGACTCTTTCTATGACACCAGCATTACCTTGATCCCAAAACCAGACAGTCCCCACCATAAAGGAGAATTACAGACAAATATCCATGACAAACCTGGATGCCAAAACTCTCACCAAGATACTAGCTAATAGGATGCAACAGTACATTAAAGGGATTATTCCCCATGACCAAGTAGGACTTATTCCTGGGCTGCAGAAGTGGCTCAGCATCCACATATCAGTCAATGTCCTACTGAACCAATATAACAGGATACTTTACCAAGTTTTGAAATATAGTTGCACAACAAAATGTGATTTTAGTGAATTACAAAGTTTATAGAAGAGATGAGCAATAGGGTAACAACCACTTTCTCACACCATACACAAAAGTAAACTGAAAAGGGATGAAAGACCTAAATGTGACACAGGATTCCATCAAAATCCTAGAGGAGAACACAGGCAGCAACTTCTTGGACCTTGGTCACAGCAACGTCTTGTTAGACATGTGTTTAAAGGCAAGGGAAACAAAACCAAAAATGAATGATTGGGACTTCATCAAGATAAAAAGCTTTTGCACAGCAAAGGAAACAGCCCACAAAACCAAAAGGCCACCTGAAGAACTGAAGAAGATATTTGCAAATGTCTTATCAGACAAAGGCCTAGTACCCAAAATCTATAAAGAATTTATCAAACTCAACACACACAGAAACCAAAGAGTTCAGTCAAGAAAAGAACAGTAGACATCAACAGACATTTCTCCAAAGAAGACTTGCAAATGGCCAAGAGACACATGAAGAAATGGTCCACATCACTCAGTATCATGGGAACACAAATCAAAACCACAATGAGATACCACCTCACATCAGTCAGAATGGCTAAAATGAGTAACTCATGAAACAACAGATGTTGGTGAGGATGTGGAGAAAGGGGAACATTCTTAGATGATTGGTGGGAATGCAAAGTGGTGCAGCCACTGTGGAAAACAGCATAGAGGTTCCTCAAAAGTTAAAACTAGACTATAGCAATTGCACTTGTAGGTATTAATGCAATGGATACAAAAGTAGTGATCCAAAGGGGCACCTGCACGCCAATGTTTATAGCAGCAATGTTCACAGTAATCAAAATATGGAAAGAGTCTAGATATCCATTGACAGATGGAATGGATAAAGATGATAGCCTAAGTACACGCACACACACATGCACATGCACACACGCATGTGCACACACACACTGAAATATCACTCTTCCATCCAAAAGAATGAAATCTTATATTTGCAAAGACGTGGATGGAACTAGAAGGTGCTATACTAAATGAGTAAGCCATTCAGAGAAACAGAAATACCGTATGATTTCACTCATATGTGGAATTTAAAAAACAAAACAGGTGAACATAGGGCAAGGGAAGGAAAAATAAAATAAGAGGAAACCTGATGAAACTGGAAGAGATTCTTAACCATAGGAAACAAATGGTTCCGAGAGGGGAGTTCCTAGAGGAGAGATGTGAGTGGATGGGGTACCTGGGTGATGGGCATTAAGGAAGGCACTTGGCAGAATGAACACTGGGGGTTTTATGCAACTGATGAATCAGTAAATTCTACCCCAGGAATGAAGAATACACTATAAGATAATTAAATTGAATTTACATTAAAAAATTGAAGCAAAAATATAGTAGTATTATATGTAGATCCTGGGAAAAGAAATGGTCCTGGAGAAAGGGGAACCCTCCTACACTGTTGGTGGGAATGCAAACTGGTGCAGCCACTCTGGAAAACAGTATGGAGATTCCTCAAAAAGTTGAAAATGGAGCTACCCTATGACCCAGCAATCGCACTACTGGGTATTTATCCTAAAGACACAAAGGTAGTGATCCTCAGGGGCACGTGCACCCGAATGTTTATAGCAGCAATGTCCACAATAGCCAAACTATGGAAAGAACCTAGATGTCCATCAACAGATGAATGGATAAAGAAGATGTGGTATATATATACAATGGAATATTATGCAGCTATCAAAAGAAACGAAATCTTGCCATTCGCAACGACATGGATGGAACTGGAGGGTATTATGCTGAGCGAAATAAGTCAATCAGAGAAAGACAATTATCATATGATCTCTCTGATATGAGGAACTTGAGGGGCAGGGTGGGGGGTTGTGG
>LNAC01001613.1:117954-133875 GCA_002007465.1 Ailurus styani
AAAAAAAAAAAAGAAAAAGAAATGGTCCTGGAAAAGCCAAACACATAGTTGTGATTTAGCTGAAACTCCAATGGGCAGGGGGGCCCTGGAAATCTCTCATTATTACCAGGAGGCGTTTTGGTGTTTGCCCTTTTTTCAACTGACTATATCTCGTTGATTAGATTCCCTCAAGTGAAAATTGAAAGATCATGATTCCAATTACATTCTTGTTGCTGTTCTTTGCTTTCCATCCTCCAACAAGGACGATGGCCCAGCAGCAACTCAGTCCACATCATTAACCACCTGCATCCATATACTTTTGCCCATGGTCCCCATCAGGCAAAAGCTCCCTGAGTCTTTCCTGTGTCAGCCCTACCAGTGTCCTCACAGTTTCTGTGTATCTAACTAGCTTCCTTGGACAACCTCATGGAAGAATGTTCCAGTGCCGAGGGAGAGGCTCCATCGTTCCCCAAGGTAAGGTTGCTTTTCTGCGTCTAAGGTACAAATGTAACCTTATTGCATTTTAAAGTGAGTTAAGATATGAAAATATGAGCATGCACATGCCAGTTGATATAGAACTTACTCAATGGGAAAAATGTTAAATGAAATCTGTTACCTACTGATTCCTGATTCCAAAGACTTTTAAATAATTGAAGTGTCAGTTGCAATGCACAGGGTAGTGATCTTTTTACCAGTAACGATTTCTCCCCCTTGCAAATAATTTCATAATTGCCAACACAAAGGGACTTGGGGCATACATACTTTAGGAAAATTTGAGGCCTTTGTCCCTGAGTAGGTTTCCTCTCTTCTTGCTTTTTGGTTCTCTGGTCTCTATCACAGATTCCCATCTGGTTTTCTATTGTCACCAACATAAGAAGAGAGCTCTACAAGCTGATTCCAGCTTCATGCCTGGACTGAGAATAGGGGATGTGGTGAGGTAACGGGATTTTCTAGGTAAAGACCTGTGGCCATGTTGTACAGTCCCCAGAAGCAAGTGGGGTAGGTTTGCATGCAGGGCAGTAGGTGTGTCAGTATGTGAATCCATGTGCAGTGATTCTAGTTTTGACTGTGCTTTTTTGTGTGTTTCTGGGTGTGTTATACATTGTGTGTTTCCCTAGATTTATGTTTCCCTACACATAACAATCACAAAAAAACCCCAAATCCAAATAAAAATTTTCATCATCATACATCACAAATACATAAGCATTTATAAATTAATCAAGCTTTACAATTTAAATCTGGCTCACAATATGCCAAATACACATCCATTAACGAGGAGAACATCTCATCCGCACCAAGGAAGAGGATAACTGTGCACAAAATAAACAAGATCGGCTTCACAATTCCTGTTATGGAGTCAGTGACAATTCCATTTAATGATTCCCACCTCATGATAAGTCACGTGACATTGTAAAAGGTCAGAGTCCCTCAGTCTTTCCCCTTCACACACTCAAAACACTCTTCATCTAAGTGGGTCTTCCAAGACCACCTGAAGCCCTGAGTCCTGAGGCATGGCTCCTTCCTTCAGCAGGTGGCCCCTGGTGCCACCACGTGACCAAACCCAGACCTGGTAGGAATCTAGATAGGAGGAGCCCCAGGAATTGTTGAGGGAAATTCACTCCCTCTTTCCCCACCGAGGTCTAACAGTTACCTTCAGAATAAGGAATAAAAGAATAAAACTCATTCTCACTTGAAGAATGAGTCTCCCACCACTGGCTGTTGCTGTGATTCTGTGTGTTGGGCAAAAAGAGTATAATCCAAAAAGAGAAGCAAGAGGTCTTCTTCAGGAACTGAGCATCAGGTTGGGCACTTGGCTTCCTAGTTAGGAGGATGAAGGGGCACATTTTGCATGGCACAGTAGGGAACGGGGGACTTCATCAGTGTGACAGGAATGTCACCGCTCATGTCCCATCCATTGGACACAGGAGATAGGGTCTTCAATTATTCCGAAGGCTTCTGCAAACAAACAAGTCAAGGTAGTTATTTTAAGTCAATAGCGATGGATACCGAGCCATGTTATGGTTTCAGTTTTATTTTGGAACATCAACCCTGTGAGAAATACATGTCTTAGTAGGATTTGATTTCCATATAGGTATTTTCCCCAAAGAAACAAACAAAAGCGTGAGACTGCTTGATTTTCAAGTGTCGCTTGTTTGCCCCAGAAACAGTCTACTTGATACAAGCGTGTCCTAGAAATCCGAAATCTGTAGATCATAGTTTCCACTGCTGGTGAGTGATTCCAAAGATTTAAGATCAGGAGAAGCAGTAGTAACTGAGTACACCTTGTGTACACTTTGGATGATATTTGGCTCCTTCCTAAATCGGGATTAGAAAGGACACAGCCTCTGGTTTACAACAGTGAGTGCAGTGTGGACATCTTTAACACCTACAGAGAGGGCCTTTCTGTCACCATCTCAGCCCACAGTGTGACCCTTTTGCCTTCCTCCCAACCATCACTTTCCTCTCTTCTCTTCTCTTTTTCTTTTTTCTTTCCTGTTAACATTTGTGTTTGCTTTTACTTATGCTTTAATAGTTGAGAAAAGCTCACATAACATTGCATCTGTGCTCTTGACCACATTTGCAAGTAGACAGCACAGAATTGTTAACTCAATGCACATGGCTTAGCAGCAGGTCTCTACTTCATTCTGGCATGACTAAAGCTCCACACGCATCGATAGCAACTCACCCTTTCCTCCTTCCCCAATGCTTGGCAGCCTTCTGCTTTCTGCTTCCATGACATTGGCTATTTTAGACTGCTCATGGAAATGCAATGATACAGTCTTTGTTTTTCTGTCATTGGCTTATTTAACTTAGTTTAATGTGCTCCAGGTCTTTCATGTTCCCACAAATGACAGCATTCTCTTCTTTGTTAAGGCTAAATAATATTCCACTGTATGGATATACCACCTTTCTTCAACATTCAGTGTCAATGAACAAATGGGCCTTTTTCCATATCCTGGCTACTGTGTAAATGCTGCAGTGAGAATGAAATGGCAGGTGTATCTCCAAGATACTCCTTTCATTTCCTTTGGATGAATACCCAGATGTGTGATAGGTGGAACCTCTGGGGGTTCTCTTTGCAATGTGAGGAAACTCAACACAGTTCTCCATGATGGCTGCACCATTTTCCATTCCCACTGAGGGCATACACAGATTTGACTTTTTTCATATTCTTACCAACACCTGTGTTGTTGTTGTTGTTGTTGTTGTTTTGTGCTTGTTTTACATTTTGATAAAAGCCATCCCAACAAATGTGGGGTTTGTTCTGATTACACTTCCCTGATGGCTAGTTAGGATGAGCATCTTTTCATAGGCCTGGTGGCCATCGGTTTGTTGCCTTTGGAGCCAATCGATTGAAGTTTTCTCCCCATTCTCAAATTTGGTATGTTCCTTTTGTTTCCTTTTTGCACATTAATGCCTTTTCTGATGTAAGGTTTGCAAAAATTTTCTCTCTTTCCATAGGTTGCCTTTTCCTTCTTTCAGTTGTTGAAGAGACTGTCCTTTCCTCATTGTGTAGTCTTGGCATCCTTGCCAAAGGTCACATGGCCCTGTATGTGCGAGTTTATTTTCAGGCTCTCTATTCTGGTCCATTGGTCTATATGCCTATTTTTATGCCTGCTGCATCCTGGTTAGCTTAGTGTAGCTTTCTAAAGGGTTTGAAAGTCAGCAAGTATGGAGCCTCCAATTTGTTGTTTATTTTCAATGTTGTTGTGGCTCTTTGGAGTCCTTTGTGGTTCTGTATGTATTTTAAGATTGTGTTGTTGTTTATATGAATGATATTGGGACTTTGATAGGTGTGGCATTGAATCTGTACATGATTTTTTCTAGGACCTGCCTGTTGACTTTACAGGCCCTGACTGTTTTTGTTTCCCAAGGCCTCAGATAATGCCTGACACTTGTGCAAGAACCCAGGAAAAACCTACATTTAAATGGTCAGATCAGGCCAGCAAATACTGTGCAAGGAATAGGCAGGGGAGGAGAGGTAATGTCTTCTTCATCTTTGGATTCTAGAGCTGCACTATCCAGATTGATAGCCCCTAGATAGATGTGACCCTCTAAAGGTAATTTTACAAAATCATTTATGTACTCAATGAACTAAAGTAAAATAAAAATAGCAACATAAAATAAGCTCCCTCTACTGAGACACACTAGGAACATTTCATGTTTTCTAGAACAGGTGGAATTTCATATTGCTCAATTTGGAGGAGAGAGTTATAATGGGCTTGTAGAACTGAGAATGCAAATGATGATTCCTTTAACATCTCAGTCTTATTTGAAGATTTGCCACTGTTATCACTGTCTTGCTGAAGGTTTTTGACCCCATCCAGGCCAACAAAGGTCTGAAAATCCACTAGAAAGATCAGGGAGATGTTGTATGCCCACCATAATCTGAACCAGAGTAGGAGGAATGAGGAGGCCTGTCTGTCTAATAGCATGTTTGCTCCTTCTTGTGTTTCTAGAGGCTTGCTTGAGGAGAACATCAAGGACTCCAACAGCGAGGTGGAAGACTCTCCAGGTGGGAAATGACACTGAGTAAAAACCAATGGGAGAGGGTTCCAGGTAACGGTCAGGTTGCCCTTGATGACCTGGAGACTGAGGAAGGTGAATATGAAATCAGAAAGGAACGGGAAATATGTGTAGAAGTTGGATTTGTTTATTGCATAATTTCATGACATCATAGTAAGAGGAATTGCATCCAGGGACCTTGAGTGTGCTGGGTTAATACACATCATTTCTTGCTCTGCTCTCTAAAAAGTAATCTCTGACTGCACTTTCCCCCCTTTGCCACTTCGTCAAATCTTGGTTTTGTGGGTTAACAACACTTGGGAGTTATGCATGAAGGATTGGGGGTCCTCTTGTTATGGACCTATGGCGAATGTATACTCCGGTGACACAAGAACTCTCTCTGACACCTTTGTACATGGACACTAAGCTCTTCTAGTGTGCGCCAGGTGCTGGGGGAGAAACAGCTCTCTCTCTCTTGACTGACGGGACTTGTCCTATCACCTTCCTGTTTCTGTCCTTCATTTTCTCTTTCTTAAAGACCACTCCCAGAGCTGGATAGGTGAACAAATATTTCCTCCGGGATTTAGGAACTCATGCCATCACTGGGTTCATTCCTGAAGGGCTTGGTGGTGCTTCTGTGGGGATGGAGGCTGGAGGCCGGGGGGTAGGCAAGGTGTCCTAAGGATTCCTTGGGTTGCATGGTGAGAAACAGATCCCCTACTTTGAATACATTTGGCAGAGGTGGCAGGGACACTTTGGGCACAAAGACCAGGCAGGTGCCAACCTCTTTCCCTGTTCATTAGAATAGGATGAAAGACACCAGCTGAGGGCAGCAAACTTTGGTGCTGGCTTTTTATTGCACGTTACTACGAGCTGTCAACCATTCTGTGGTCGTGTGACCGTTTTCTGGGACAAACCAGCACCTGGACACAGTGTGGCTAGACCCTCCCCAGAGGATCTATGACACACCACTGCCAAAAATCTGGGAGTTTTGAAAGCCAGCTGCACCTGACATAAAACACAACGGTATTGTGCCACTGGCAGGCAGACAGCTTGGACACAAGTAGGGAAGGTGGGGATGGAATGGAAGGTGGAGACACAAGAGGGGCCAGTGTTTGCTCTTTCATGAGGGTTTTCTGAAGAGTGGTGGGTGTGAACTCTCCTCCCTGGGGACAAGAGAGTGGGATGATGCCATTATCTCCCCCAGCCATCAGCACTGACCAACTACAGTGAGCAACACAGTGCCACCAAGGGGAGGCCAGAGTCGCTTACACCAAGCCCAGACCCCTGTGCCCTACAGGGCATCTCCACTAAGGCGAGTTCACCTGAGAATCTGTGTGGCTGACCCCTCTCACAGAAGACCAACACAAATCCCTTGCATGCAGCAAGTCTACTGATCATAGGATGCTTCAAAGCTTTAGGTCTAGGCGAAATGAGACCTAGCTTCCTTTCTGATGAGCTCTAGCTTCATTTAACAAGCAGACCAAGGCACGCTTAATGAAATCTTGCCACACAGAGGAAAAGGTCCAGACACCCTGCATTAGAGGCAAAGAGAAACTCTGCAGAGGACTGACCTGAGGGAAGGAGCAGCAAAACACAATAGCAGAGTGCACGCTCTGAAACACCTCCTGAAGCTTCAGGCCCAAGACAATATAGGGTATAGGGTAGGACCTATATTTCTTTGGAGCTCTCTTAATATAACCGTTACTCAGGAAATAGGAGAGAGAATGTGTTTCCCTGACAAACGAAAACGAATAGACTCTGTGAGCACTAAACCACCCCAGCAAGAAATATTAAAGGGTGCTCTCTGAGTGTGGAAAAAAGACCAAAAGCAACGAAGAATATAAAGGACCAAGGAACATCACTAGAATCACCAAACTTACCAGGAACCAATGGTCCTAAATTCATATCAATCGTCAGTCTGAACCCAACTTTTGCAGTCTGAACCCAACTTTTGCATCAACGTGGTTGGGACTGGAGGAGATCATGCTGAGAGATGTAAGTCAAGCAGAGGAAGTCAATTATCATATGGCTTCACTTACTTGTGGAACATAAGGAATAGCATGGAGGGCATTAGGAGAAGGAAGGGGAAAATGAAGGGGCAGCAATCAGAGGGGGGTGATGAACCAGGTGAGACTGTGGACTCAGAGAAACAAGCTGAGGGTTGTAGAGGGGAGGGGAGAGGCGAGTGGGGGGATGGGTTGGCTTGTGATGGATATTAAGGAGGGCACATATCCAATGCAGCAGTAGGTGTTACACATAAACAATGAATCTTGGAACACTACATCAAAACCTAATGATTTCCTGTATGGTGACTAACATAACACAATAAAAAATAAAAATAATAAAATATTTTAAAAAGTCATTCAGAAAGTAAATGTACTAAACACTCCCATCAAATAACAAAGCACCTCAGAATGGATAAAGCAAAGAAACACACAAAAACTACAGTAGGCTGCCTACAAGAGACTCATTTTAGAACTACAGACATCAGCAGACTGAAAAGTGAGGAGATGCAGAAACATTTGTTACGCAATTGACGTCAAGAGAAAGCCAGAGTAGCTATACGCCAGGGGTAGCCATCCTTATATCAGACAAAGTAGATTTTTAAAACCAAGGCTGTAAGAAGAGATGAATATGGGCATTACATCATAATCAAGGGGTCTATCCATCAAGGAGACCTAACATTTCCAAATATTTTGCCCCAATTTTTTATCCTTTCAAAGAACTGGCTTCAGTTTTAAGGGATTTTCTTTATTGAGTTCCCATTTTCAATTTTATCAATTTCTGTAGAAATTATTCCTTCATTTTTTTCTTTGGTTTGCTTGAGACTCACATTGTTCTTTTGTCTAGCTGATTGCTTCAGATCTTTACTTTGTTAATGTATTCAGTGCTCTAAATTTTCCTCAAAGTACCACTTTCACTGTAGCCCATACATTTTATAAAGGTTGATACTCATTTTCACTTATTGGAAAATATTTGAACATTCTATCGAGTGTTTCCTGTTTGATCCATGTGTTGTGTAGCCTCAACAGATTTTGGATTGTTCTAGTTATTTTTCTGTTTTAGCCTTTTACGGTCACATTCTTTTGGGTCTGAGAACATAGTGTGTATGAGGTCTCTTGTTTTTAAATTTTATAAGGTGTGGGATTCTCCCCTGCAGAACGTGGTTATTCTGCTGAACGCTGCATTGAGTTCGGGAAGACTGTGTAATCTGCTGTTGCTAGATACATTATTTCATGAATCTCTTTTAGATTCTGAAGGTTCTGTTCAGTTCATCTTTACAGACTTTATGCATGATACATGTATCATTTCCTGAAAGAGCAGGGTTTCCTGCTGTAATAGTGAATTTGGGTGTTCGAATTTCAGTCCAGCAAGGGAGCAGATTTTTCCATTTTCCTTTCCCATCGTCAACACTTTCTGTGTCACGTATTTTGATGCTGTATTATCAGACGCATATAGATGAAGGATGGTTTATGTCTTATAGGAGAATGGACCCCCTACTCTTTAGATGATGCCTCTTTTTATCCCTGCTCATTTTCCTGGTTCTGAAGTCAGCTTTGTCTGAAATGAATGTGGCCACTCTGGCTTATGTTGCATTTGTGTTAGCATGGTGGTTTAACTTTTTCTGCTGCTTTACTTTTAATTGATCTGTATACTGATAATTATTTTTTTAAAGATTTTATTTATTTATTTGACAGAGAGAGAAAGAGAGAGAGAGATCACAAGAAGGCAGAGAGGCAGGCAGAGGGAGAGGGGGAAGCAGGCTCCCCGCTGAGCAGAGAGCCCCATTCAGGGCTCGATCCCAGGACCCTGAGACCATGACCTGAGCCTAAGGGAGAGGCTTAACCCATTGAGCCACAGAGGCGGCCCAAGTATACTGATAATTAAAGTTAGTTTCTACTAATGAGTTTCTCGAAGCTGGTTCTTGGGTTTTTAAAGTCCATTCTGATGCTCTGTCTTTTAATTACTGTATTGAGTAGGCTTGTATTTATTTTTACTTTTATTTCTTTTCATTTTTTCTTCTTTTTATTTTTTCTTTTCAACTTTTAAATTATAGCTAGGTAGCATACAGTACAATACTGGTTTCAGGAGTAGAATTCAGTGATTCATCACTTGCATACAACAAACACACTGAGCTCATCACATCAAGTGCCCTCCCTCCTTCATTCCTGTCACCCAAGAAGCCCAGCCCCACTCACCTCCTTCCATCAATCCTCCGTCTGATCTCCATTTTTAAAAAGATTTTAATACTCTTTAAATAGAGAGAGAGTGAGAGAAACCATGCAGGGATGGGGAATGGGCAGAGAGAGAAGGAAAAGCAGTCTCAGTGCTGATCAGGGAGCCAAATGTGGGGCTTGATTCCAGGACCCTGAGATCAATACCTGACCCAAAGGCCGACACTTAACCAACTGAGCGGCGCAGGTGCCCCTTATTCTCCATTGTAAAGAGTATTTTATGGTTTGCCTCCCTCTCTCTTTTTTTTTTCTTCCTTCTCCCTCCCATAAAGTGTGTACAGTAGGGATGTCCAGCCTGTTCCAGGTCTCAGAGGTGTTTGAGCAACTTCTGCTCCAGCAGGCAGGGTCCTGGTGTATCCGTCTGCTGGGACCCCTGATACCCTGGGATGCATCCTTAAATCCCACACATACCCTCATATGCAGGGGTCAGTCCTTCTAGCCACCAAGGTGTGCTACTCATAATGCCCTGTTAATTGAGCCACAGGAAAATTGAAACAAGTCTGTTTGCCATGCCACCCCTCAACCAAATTGGTGCTTTTGAACCCTTGATTTACAGAGCACAAGAACATCAGAATCATATAGAGCAGCAGAAACGAGAATTTAAAACAAGTTCTGGAGGAGACACGGGTTTCTGGGAAGGAAACAGGGAGAGGGGAGGAGTCAAGCTTGGCAGAAGGAGTCCTGCCACATCCAGGCTTTGGGGGAAATAGGAGATGAGTACTTGCATCTTCTGCCCTGTGAAGACTGAGGCCACATGGATTGAACAATAGCATTAAACTATCCACCTTGGGCAAGATGCAGCTCAGGGGCTGTGGTTGGAATGCTGTATATGTGGGCACTCCGTTGGCTCCAGGATCACAGAGTCAGGCCTAACCATGCATTTCTGTATTGCTAAACACGTCTCACACAGGGTCCAGCCTGGGAGGAAGAGGAACATTGAGTAATTCTCAAGTAAACTATGCCCTGAGGCCAAGCACTTGCCTCTTGGGCCCCAAAGAAGACAATCCACACGTGGAGGAAACCATCATTGTCCGTGATCCAACAGTTTAGGGTCTACGAAGCCCTGGGTAGCAGATGGGTGCAGCATCCTCGAGGCAAGCATGCTCCTGCTGTGTTCATCAGTGACAGGAGTGCTAGGAAGACAGGCCCGGGAATAGACCTCCCATAGGCAGCCGGGCCGGCAGCAATGCGAGGCTTTCAGCTGACGTCAGGGAGCTCTCCGAGGGTGGGCCCATGGGAAGGTGATATTTGGGGCAGTAGAGCCTCGAAACACAGTCATATTTATGAGGTTGGCCTCGGGGTCAGAGGCTGGTTTTTGGGTAGCCAGACCTTCAAGTGTGCTGATAACAGGCTGGAAGTGGCAACAGTAGTGATGAGCAGGCTGACCTGAGGATAGGCAGAAGGACCGGAGTGGGAGGGGAGCTCTACCCGTTGAAAAGAGGAGAATCTGGTGGGGACTCCCCATTTCCAAAGTGCTGGGAGCAGTAGGGAAGGCACACCTGGCATGTGTTTCAGTGTCACTGAGGCCTTGGGTTGCAGAGGGCCTCCTCCCTCTCCCTATGAGAGTGGAATCTGGGAAGAGCTTCACCATAAATGGGGACAGGGAATGCAGCTGCTTCTGGAGCTGGCCAGTCAGGAGATGGGCTTCTGCAGATTCCCTGCCTGGTGAGATGGAAGGGGCAGGGGCAGTGGATTGGGGACCCAGCAGGTAAGCCCTGCCTGATACCTGGGAGTGAGCAGGGCCCAGTCAGTCAGCTGGTCAGAGCTTGGGACAGTGATGGTGAAGACGTGACTGGAAGGGGCTCTGACCCAGGCTGTGTGCCCTCTGAGAGAAAGGATGGAGAGCTGGCCCTCAGTTGGAATGCATGGTGGCCACTGGGCAATGGCAGTCGTGTGTCTCTCTGCATCTCCACGGCTGTGTATTCCTGCTGGGGGCTAGAGGACAGCTGGAGGAGGAGTGGACCTTGCTGCAGGCAGGGGGAAATAACTGGAAGGCTGTCGAGTGCTGTTGTTGAAGATGGCCTCGTTGTCACCCAGAAGTGCCCTGGGCGTGACCTGGACTGCTGCTTCCTCCTCAGAGGCTAGGCCTTCAGCAGTGATTCTAAACCTACCTGGGGGTGGGGTGGGGTGGGTAGCAGCAGTCTCAGAGGGTCCATTTGTGTTGTCTGCAGGGGTCCTGGTCTTATCTCCAGCTTCGAAGTATGCCAGGTTGTTACTGGGCCCTGCAACAGGCAAGTGCCCCTGAACCGTTCTTCCAAGTGTATTTCTGGGTGATGGTCTAGGAGCATAATTTGAGGCTGGCTCTTCCTCTGGAAAGGAGTGAAGCTGCAACTGGACACCCAGGGCCTCTCTGGCTTACGGTTGAGGAGGATCTCGAAGAACTTAGGCGTGGTGTAATGGCCCGTGTCCTCCTCTACATCCGTGAGAAACATGAGATGGAGCTGTATGAGATCACATGGCATTTTGTTTGGGACAGCCCTTCCAAGAGATGTAGGATTTCTGGTGCGACATACATCTGAGCTCTGGGGGCTAGAGGTATCTCTGTCGGACCCAAGCCTTTTAAGAAGGACGAGAAGCTTGCATGGATCCCCAGAAACTGAATAAGGGTGCTGTCTACCATGCCATCAGGGTGGCATCTAATAGCTCTGCCTCTTTGTGGCTGTGGGAACTTCTGTTGCCTGGCAGCCCGTTTCCCAGTCTCTGAGATCTCTCAACATGGCTTCTCTGTGGACTGGCCCTGGGCGTATCTACATGCTATGGGTGGCATAGTGGCTCCTGGGTGCTCCTGTAAATATGTACCCACTTGACATATTTACATTGGGAGTGGATAGCACTACTTTTCTCTGAAGGCCTTGACTGCCAGTTAAGGCAGAATCTATGGAAGCCCAAAAGTCACATTGGACAATGTTGCCATGAAGTTAGCCCCCATCTCCCACAAGGGGGAGGGTAAAGGGGCTGCCTGCCATGAAAAGGCAAGGCACGTGTGGCTCATCCCTTCCCCAGCTTACTCGGTGGGTCTACAGTGAAGTCAACCACAATGCTGGCCCGGCTGCTATTGCCTGCCAACATGAAGTAGACAAGAGTGTGGTCATAATCCAATCAGCCCACTAGATTATGCCCCGAGCACATCTCCCTGGGAACCGGTACCTAATCCGTGCAGCACCTGAGCAGGAAGGGCTATGTCCTCCAGCAGAGGCTTAACTTGGAAGCAGGGATCTGGGTGCCTGTAAGGCCACCATGGACAGGAGTAGAGAAGGTGTGCGCATTGACTAATTTCTGAAGAGCACCCTGGGGCTCAGGGGACCTATGCACAGGGAGAGCTGCCAATCAGATAGGGACCCTATAATGTCCCCTCCTCACTACCCGTGCCTGCCATGTGTCCAGAGGGATGCAAGGCGGGGGGAAGTGAGCACTGGCATGAGCGCTGGAGGACGTGTGTCTTCACTCATTTTCCAGATGCCTGAATCGGGGGTGGTCACAACCAACCCCAAATGTTTCAATACACCTGGATGCTAACAGAGGAAAGTCTCTGTTGACTTTAGCATGTTGGGAGAGCAGGGTTGTGTCCTGCCGAGTGAGACGAAGAACATCTCCAGAAATAAATCAGTGCACCCACCTGCTCCACTCCTGTCCATGGTGGCCCTACAGGCACCCAGATCCCCGCCTCCAAATTAAGCCGCTGCTGGAGGACATAACTTCCTGCTCAGGGGCATGCACGTTCCTGTTGTTACATTCCTCTCTCCTGGCTCCTCTCTTGCTGTGTCCCCCTTCCTCTTCCTCTCCTAAGATATGCTTCATTTCCTTTCTACTGTCAAACTCCACCAATCACATTGTTAGCAAATAGGGAAGCACTGGAGGGAAGACAATACACGTGCTGGCACCCATGCACTAAATCCACTGGTTCTTCTTGTTGGGGAGGTGCTGTCATGGGTCTGAGATTGCTGAGGATCTTGAGGGAGAAAGCGTCAGCTACATCCATGTAGCCATTGTCTGTTCTGAGCCTGGCATGACCATACTCCGGAGACATCATTACCTGACCCCCCCACCCCCAAACTCCTAGAACCATTATAGAGGGTGAGTGAAAATTACAGAATGGTAACTTGTCCAATTTCCCTTAGTCTCTCAGTGAGGTCCTGAGAAATGGACAGCCGTGTGACCACATAAACACACAGCATCTGCCAGGGTTTGCCCCGACCATTGGAAGGCTAGCACTGGGCCTGCCTGAGGAAAGATCACAGGGTGGTCATGACAACGATGTCATGGGGGCAAGGCTAACATCATCTGGCAGAAGCACTTGGTACTGAGAGGAGCAGTGACCCCTGGAACCACTGCCCAGAGGTTCTGCCTTGGCCAAGTGACAGGTCAGTGGGGCTGTGAGTACAAGAGTTTGAAACAGGTCCATCAGCCCCTCTAGAACACCATCCTCTAGGACGGTTGCCCACCGTGGAGCTTTTGCAGTGCAGCTGCACACGGGCCTCCCTCTGATGGAAGCACATGCACACACATGACTCTGGAAAAGGACACTGGAGTATATGCAGTGATGCTAGAGGGAATATTCTTTAACAATGCAGCTGTGGGACTGGTCCTTCTGAGGAGCAAGTACTGCAGAAATACGGTGTTACAGGGGCACCTGGGTGACTCAGTCATTAAGCATCTGCCTTTGGTTCAGGTTATGGTTCCGCGGTCCTGGGATCGAGCCCTGTTTTGGGCTCCCTGCTCTGTGGGAAGCCTGTTCCTCCCTTTCCCACACCCCCTGCTTCTATTTCCTCTCTCGCTGTCTCTCTCTCAGTCAAATAAAAATCTTTAGAAAAAAGAAAAAGAAGGAAGGGAAGGGGAGGGGAGGGGAAGGAGAAGTGGAAGTGGAAGTGGAGGAAAGGAGTGTTAGAAGTTGAACAGGAGAGTGTTACCTCTCTTTCATACTAGAATTTTGCCTATGGGTCAGGTGTCTGTGAGAGAGTTGCTTCCCTGCCAGAACACATTCATGATAAGTCACTAACAGAATGGTCCCCTAATCTCTTGGGCACAATCCCCAAGAGGTGCCAAGCAAACATAACCACGATCAGACGTTCAGCAGTGGCAAAGGGAGGGGAGTACAGGTTTCATGGGAAGGAATGTTGTAGAGAGCAAAGCAAGAGCAGACTTTTTCCACGACAGCACACTCAAAGCCTACAGACACAATTTCTCCTCCTACTATGTCATTAAGATACGAACTGATCAAATCAGACTTCTACACCTATTTACCTGTTCTGAATTCACATGCACTTTCATGGTCTCCCGATCAGCAGGTGCAACCCGACTGTGACCTGGAACCCTCTCCCGTTGAATCCTACCTGAGTGCTGTCCGGACCTGGAGAGTCTTTCCCCCTCTGGTTGGAATCATCATCCAGGTTCTCCACAACCAAATCTGTAGACACACAGACATGAGCAACCCTGTTATTGGAGAGAGGGGCCCAGCCATTCCTCCTACTCTAGTTGAGGTTGTGGTGAGTCATCCAACATCCCCCTGAATTTTTCCATGGGTTCCCAGAAGTCTGTTAGGCTTGGAGCACTCTGAGCCCTTCAAGAAGACGTTGATCACAGGTGTGAATCTGAGATGTGATAGAGATGCTACAGGAATCAACGTTCACACTCTCAGTTGTTCACGTTTATTATAGTTCCCACTTCCAGACTTGGTGAGCTGATCCAACTCTTAGGGATACACGGGAAATGTGGCTAGTGTGACTGAGTGATCTGATGTTTTCTTTCCTTGGAATTAAGTGAGTTGACGAATGATGGAATGAAATCAGTTATACAGAGAGAGATACAGGCTAGGGGCTAGCACCCTGGATAGTAGAGCTGTAGAATCCAAAGGTAAAGACATAAGTGCCCATCTCTTCATTGTTCCTTGCTGAGTAGTGTGCAGGCCTGATGGGATCACTCATTTGCAGGTATTTCCTGAGCCTGTGCACACATGCCAGGTACTCTTTGAGGTCCCGGGATGCCAGAACAGTAAGGTCAATGCCCCAGGTCTTAGTAGCAGCAATGTACATTTCAATGCAACCCCTATCAAAATCCCAGTGTCACTTTATAGTAACAGAACAGAACAGGGAACCTCAAATAGTGAAAACAAACTCAAGCATGAGAGAAGAGAGGAAGCTCCACTCTTCCTGACATAAAATGCATTGCAAGCTACAATACGCTAACAATATGGTACTGCCATAAAAACAGATGGGGAGAACGATGGATCAGCATAGAGAGCCCCCAAATGAACACATGTACATGGGCACATGATCCTCAGCAAGGATACCGAGACTGCACCATGGAGAAGGATAGTCTTTTTAACAATTGAGAAAATGGAAAGGGAGAAGACATGTGCAAATTCACATGGCAAAAGGAGCTAATATTCAAAATACATATGAAACTCCTACAGGTGAATTGCAAAAACAACCCAAGAAAGCCACCTACCCAGTTTAATCATGGGAGAAAGATTCGAATGGACATTACTTCAAAGAAGATGTACAAGTGGCCAACAGACCTATGAAAACCTGCTCAACATCATCAATTACCACGGATGTGCAAATTCAAAGGACAAGGAGATATCACCTCACTTGTTCAGACGCCAGTTACAGAAAGAAATGAAGGAAAGATAAAGGGTCAGGGGATGGGGGTGGGAGGAGGGGAAAGAAAGACGACAATAAAGACAGAAGCATAGAGAGGGAGTATGGATGAGACTGGGAAATCAGAACCTCGGTACGCAATGGGAATGTAAAATGGTACAGACATAATAAATGAAAAACAATAAAGAGTTTTTCAAAGAACTGCAAATAGAAGTACCACATGATCCAGCGGTAACACTTCTAGGCATCATGTCAGGGGAAATGAAACCAGCCTCTCTAGGATATCATTGCAACGTTACACGCTGCTGCATTCTTCACAATAGCCAGGAAGTGGAAACAGCCCCACTGTCCATATGCAGGTGAATTGATAAATTGATGAAGAAAATGTGGTACCTAAATGCAGTGGAATATTATTCCATCTCCAAGGAAGAAGAGAACTTAACCATGTGCAGAACCAGGAATGAGCCTGGAGAGCTGTATCCTAAGCGTAATATGCCCGACATAGAAACACAAACACTGGGCGCCTGGGTGGCTCAGTGGGTTAAAGCCTCTGCTTTCGGCTCAGGTCATGATCTCAGGGTCCTGGGATCGAGGCCCGCATC
>LNAC01001614.1:0-105486 GCA_002007465.1 Ailurus styani
GGAAAGAGTGTATTTATATAAGCACAATTTTATGTTATATATTACATATAAGGTACATATAAAATTATGGTGGTGTGTCACATACATGTATGTACATATATATGAAAATGTGTATATGCACATTTCTGTATATATACGTGTGCATATATACATACACNTAATTATGGTGGTGTGTCACATATATTTATGTACATATATATATGAAAATGTGTATATGCACATTTCTGTATATATACGTGTGCATATATACATACACACATGTATATGTATTTAGTTTTTATTTTTATTAATTACCTATTACTGCTTAACATATAAAAAAATAATGGCTTAAAACAGCACACACTCATCTTCTCACAGTTGTTTTTTGGATTCGCTTCTCTAGTCAAGGCTTAATTGGGTCCTCTACTTCAAGGTTACACAATCAAGGTATCAGGCAGCGCTATGGTCTCAACACCAGGCTCAAATGGCAAAGGATCTCTTTTAAGTTCATTCATAGAGTTGTTGGCAAGACTCAATTTCTTGCAGGATGTTGGACTGTGGACCTCAGTTGCCTGCTGGCTATTGGCTGAAAGCCTCACTTCCTGCTTTCCCCATGTGGGACTCTCCAACAAGATAGTCTACTTTTTCAAAGCTAACAAGAGAAAGGTTAGCTGGTAGGTAGATGAAGTCTTGTTTAATCTAATAACAAAATAATCACTCTATTACTCTTTCCATATTCTATTAGCTGGACACAAGTTATTCAACACCAGGGAATTTTACATATCTATGAATACTAGGAGATGGAATATTAATGGGGAGGAGTATTTAGAAGTCTGACCAGTACAAGATATTATTTCCATATCTATTATTGGATTTATATGTTTTTCATAATAACCCTCTGTATCAATTATCATTACCCCTGTTTGCAGGACAGAGAGGATAAGGTCTTTAGACTTAAGTGATTTATCCAGAGTCAGGTCACCAACAAACAAACAAACAAAACCCAGAATTGGGCTTAGATTTGAAAACCTAGCTCAATTTCTTCTGCAAATACGCCTCATTTTCTGAGGGTATTTTCTAGGGGTTGGATGACTGTCTAAGAAACATCTGACTAAGGGCCTTAAAGAATACAGATAAGTTTTATTAATCTAAAGCTTGATCTGTAGCATCCTTGGGTTTTTCTTCTTTGATCCTTAAATGCCTTCAAATTTTTTTATTAGGGAATTAAGAATGGTAGAAGGAGCCCTGGATAATTGAAAATGGTTCACTTCCGCAGACACTATGGGTTACCAGAGAACGGATACTAAGAACAATTGGCAATGGTTAATTCAGTGTGTTTGACTAAAGGGTTGTAAGCCAAGAAGAACTTATCATCTGGTCAGTGGAAGTAAATTGTCAGGCATTCACAGATCCTCCTTGGACCTAATTAAAGAAATCAATTCCATTAAGTTGAATCAAAATTTATTCAGATCCACTTTGTGCTAGGCACTATGGTTAGTGCTAATAATGCAAAATGAATGAGAAACAACAAATTGTATCTTTGAGAAGATCAAAATTATAGAAAAGAGCATAAGGAAAGTGACTTGGTCATTCCTGAAGCAGTCTTCTGTGAATATCTGACCTTTCCCTAGGCAAACACTTGCCACTGGAAACAGAAGTCTAGAAAAAAAAAATCTTATCTGTATAATTGTGGCCCTTCTGAACAGATTTCAGAAGATTCTGCATAGGTCCTTCCAATCTACCTTATTCCTCCGCCTTCATCTTAGAGAGCACTTTATATTCTACCCTTTCCTTGCACCCAAGTTCTTAATGAGTTAGGGAAGAAATTTTAACACTTGCTTCACCAAAAGCTTCTCAAAGGAGATAATAAAAACAAAAGTCCAAGAAAATTCTGCAGAAACCCCAAAGTTACATTCAAGTTTTTATATACTGGGCATTATTAAACCTCTTCTAAACATGATTGTGGCATTACTGAATTGAACATATTTGATGAAGGCCATTTTTTGATTGCAACTATCCATTTAAAAAAAAAGAGTACAAGAACATTTAGGTTGTTGCTGTAGACATGCTCTTATATAAACTATATTTTTATTATATATCAAATATATATAATGTTTATCATATGAATTAGCAAATATAAATATAAAGAACAGAAAAATATAATAAAATATGTAATCTCAAATATTCCCTAATTCAAAGACTTTTGAAGGTGAGTTGTATCTTTTGATCTATTAAAAAATACTTCCACAAATGACATATTTTTAGAAAGACACCCCTAATAGGGCATAAAAAGTTAATTTAATAATATTCAATGTCATTACACTGAGATGCCAAGATTAATTAGAAAAGGTGTTTGATCACAAAAACACTATGAACTTTCTCCCCCTTTTTTCATG
Source organism: Ailurus styani (assembly GCA_002007465.1). Taxonomy (NCBI): domain Eukaryota; kingdom Metazoa; phylum Chordata; class Mammalia; order Carnivora; family Ailuridae; genus Ailurus; species Ailurus styani. Next base: position 2,376 of record LNAC01001614.1, read on the forward strand.
ATGAATTTAAATATGCGCTTTGTAAAGGACAGCAAAGAGGGAGAAGAAAATTATGCATGCCTTTTTTGAGAGTGTTACAATGATAAGCATAATTAACTGCATATTTATTAAGAAATACTTTATACTGTCTTATTTCTTCCTATGACCAATATGACTTTGTGTTTGTAAAACAAAACCATTGTTAAATTTACATAATTGAGCACGAGCATGTAATTCTATTCATTAAATTAAACAAGAAAAGTTTATTCACCTTTTGATAGTTTTGATAGTTGCCTGTATCTAAATTCCACAATATATAATCCAAAGTATATTAGTCTGGTCTGGAGAGAGATAGAGGTTTATGGGAAAAGTGTATGAACATTGATATTCACTACAAAGTCATCCATGCAGACTTTATCCATGACGGAGTATTCAGTAGTCACCTCACCTGTTCTGATAGCTCCCAAGCACAGAACAAAACCCAAATAGTTCAACTATACATAAGTTTGTTGGAGATGACCATGGTGCAGACCTGCTAATATGTGTTATGTGTTATCCGTGTATTGTGAAGTCATTCATTACCTACCACTGCCAGGTCTCTGCCTTTGTCTCAAACAACTCAGACTGGCTTTCCCTAAGACAGTGGCACCTTCTATCTTAGGGAAGGCAGGTGCTTATCCTAAACCCAGAAACATTGCAGATCTATTGCCACCATGAAAATTCCATTGCATTTAGATAGTAATTGAATTAGGAAACTGCATGTAAGTCAGTTCTGGGCAATAACTGTAAAGTAAATCTTTGGATTGGCAGCATGGTGGGGAAAGTTCTGGGAAATATTTTCCTCTCAGGAAAACAACAACAACAACAACAACAACAACAAAACTGAAGTCTTGTGAAAAGAAATTCTAGTGCTATTTTTCTTCCTGCCTCAAATTGGTATTGGTGTGGGAAGATGTTGCCTGGAACAGAGCAGGCATATTATGACTAAGTGGTGACAAGTTAAAAGATTGAGGATGGAGGATAATGAAATAGAGAAATTGATCCACTAAACCTGGATCCTACACTCAGATTTTATTTGAGATCATTCACTCTCTTTGTTTCTCACTTCAAGAGTTTCATTCAAACTCCAGAAAGATAGGAAGAATTTTACTTACTCTACTTCATGTATATATATATATATATGTATATATATATGTATGTATACATACATATATGTAACTATACACATATATACACATATGTACATATATGTATATACATATATGTATATATATGCATATACATATATATACATATATACATATATGTGTATATACATACAAATACATGTATATATGTGTATGTATATATGTATATATACATATACATGTATAAACATACATGTATATATGTATATATATGCATATATATGTATATATGCATATATGCATATATATGTGTGTATATATTTGTATATATGTATATATACATATATGTATATACATATATACATATATATGTATACACACATATATGAAGTAAGATAAGGGCATACATGTGGCTAAATCTGAAACTGTTTTTACATATTTCAATAGCTGCCTGATGAAATAAAGAATTAGTTGTTTGTGTTTTAAACAACTAAGATCAATGGATAAATATATAAAGGTCATTTATTTTGACTCAAACAAAAAATGGGGAAAACAGATTTTGCTGAATGTATCTAGATATGACACCAATAAATGTAAATCTTCAGAGAAGCCTGTGTTTCCCTTAACCACAAGATCTCATACTTGAAATTGAGCTGATGTGTTCCCCCGATTATCCTCTCACTTTCTTAGAAGATTTCATTTTGTTTGTATGTTTGTTTGTTTATTTGTTGTTTTTAATATAAAGAAGCTGCCAACTAGTGAATCTGGACTCTGCATAGACAGTGCACACTTTATTCTTTTATATTTTCACAATAATTTTGTAAAGTAAGTGGTAGCTATACATTACTCAAATGAGAACCTCATGGTTCAGAGAGTTTAATTAGTTTATGATTATACAACTTGTAAGCATCAGAGCTGGAATTCGAACCCGTGTCCTGGAACCAAGTACTTTCTACTACCCTTTGCAGTCACATTTTAAAAGCAGAAATGTCCAGGAGGCGCCTGTGGGAATGAGTTTCACAGAATAATAGATTGCATGTAGAGGCCCCTGTTTGTTTGATTGTTTCCCATATATTTAATGATCTATTTTCCTACTGAGAAATTAAATGGTTCCCTTGAGGACCAGGGCTATTGCTGCACTTTGTGAAGACACCCTGGTATTTAAGGCAGAGCCTTGGGAGATCCCCAGGTGCATATATGTCCCTCGCTTCTTACCTGAGGTGAGCATGTAGAGGGATTTAGGATAAGACTGCGCCTTAACACTCATTTGTTTGTCAACATAGAGTACAGTGTCTGATCGCAGAGACACTACTCAGTAAATATTTGTGGAGACTCTCATAGCCAAAAGCACAGTTCCAAATAAGTAAAAAATATATATATGTACACACACACACACACACACACACACATATATTGATATCTTCCTGTTCTGTGCTTTTCCAGTTCTGAAAAAATTTACATTAGCATGGATCTTTCATTTGCAGAATTTCCACCATGCTGTATTTTCTAATTCACCCTTCAGAGATCAGCAAAGTTTTGCAGAATGAGCGCTACTTAAATAAAGTTGGAAATCAGGAGGAAAATCATCTCATTCTCTTTACCCAGAGCAGTAAGCTGACAATCCTTGAAGAACTGAGATAGGCTTGAAACTCAATATACTGAAGTGAGATATTAGGAAATTATTCTACCTGGAATCCTTCTTGACTTAATGAACAATTAAATTTCATTCTTACTTTGAAATTGCAGAAGTAAGTGAGCCCAATTGCTCTGAGCTTCCTTCTATAGAATATCTTCTAAAGGCAATAATTTAGTAGGAAATTAATTGCATCTTATTGTTGGAGAAATTCTGCCATTGTGGATTATCAGTATGTTTATTGGAACATTAACCATTGAAGATGATAAAGGACATTTTGTGAAGACAATAAAGACCATTTTTAAAATAACTTCCCTCAAGAAATTAGTAGAGTGAAGTCAGGCTTTGCAGAGAAGTAAGCCTTGGTTCAAATCTTGTGCTAACACCTACAAGTGGGGTAGTCTTTGGGGGCAGTTTCATCTTTCTGCTTTTTATTTTCTGCTTCCACAAAGCTACAAGAGTGATATTTACCTCACCAGTAGTCTACAAAGATTAAATGAGATTATGTGCATGTATAGCAGCTAGCATAATTCCTAAGAGATATGCAATGCTTGGCCAACATTGCTTCTTCACATTGCTGAGTAAAATACTATCAGTTTGTTGATACTACTTTTTGGTTAAATAGAGTAAGAAGACTTGACGGAAAGGGTGCTGACTGTACAGTGTGACCTCGGGAAGTTCATTTAATCTCTTAGAAACTCTGATTTCTCATCTGTTAATGAGCAGAATAGCTACAAATTTTAATGGTTATCAATTAAATAAAGTCGGTATGTATCATTAACACAGAATTTGATACACAGCAGGCATATAAGGCAGACCTGCTCTTAGCTAAGTGTTATTGTCAAAAACATCACTGGTGACATTGAGAAGCTCACTTTGACTGGCATCGCATTTTTCTGAGAAACCAGACTTGGTCTAACAGAAAGCCTCCTGGTCAGGATGGTATGTTTTCTCCTAGTCATTTTGACACTGTTCCTTATTGGAGTTTTTGTGATCTGCCTGCATAGTCATTTTAGTCATTATGGTCATTTTATTACTCATAGGTTTATGTGGCATGGCTTACTAAAAATTTTAAAAGTGGGCATTTGTCCCCCTTGGAAACATAAAAATCTGAGTTTGTCTCACTTGTTATCTTCTGTCAGATCCTACCATCCATGAAGATAATGAATTAAGGAGCTCTTCTTATTGCATAAATAAATACCCATTTTAATAATTACTGCAAAGGCAAATAGTATAGAAGGTGTGCTGAGTGGTGGCTGCCCTATCATTCTCTACCCTAAGAATGGGGAGCTGAGTTAAATGTCCTTCTTAAAATAACATCTGCATGAACTTCCACCATCTTTCTTTCAAACTAGATAGAGGTTGCATTTAAGCATCTTGACAATGATTAATAGTCCCAAAGGATTATCATAAAACAAGAGTCTAATTTAAAAGTGTTGGGAGTTTTTATAAAAACAGCCACACAGAGCCTTGGTATTTTATAAATATAAAAATAAACACATCAGAATTTGCATTTTTAAACCTTGAGAAACTTTTTCAAAAAACAATATGGTAGTTCAAGCAAGCATTCTATTTAAACTCCCCAGTCCAACATGGACAGACAGTGCTTTTTAATTTTTTTTTTCTTTTGTCTGTAAGGCTTTATCATGCTCTGATCTAACCATACCCCTTGGTCTGGAAGAGAAGCAAGAAGCATGGCAATTGCAAGCGTCAATCAAATGAGGTAATATATTTAATATTTCTGGGTCAGTGCAAGAATATGATAACTGCCAAACCAATGGTATTAAAAGTGTTGTTATTATTATTATTATTAAGTTTATCATTATGAAGAAGGAATTGATAGTGGAAGAAAAACAAAGAGGAAGATAACTATATAGGTAATCTAGCCACTCTATAGGTCATTTGATCTCCCAAAACAAATGTTAGTACCAGTAAAGGAGTATATTACGACAAGGCCTCCTAAGGCTTTATGTAAATGAGACCCTATTGACACTATGACAGGCAAACATAAATAGACCAGTTCTGCTTAATTTGTGAAATGTAACCTGTGAGAAGCATTTGGGAGGAAGCTATGGTTTACATTTCTACTGTGCAGCTATATTATAGAACTGGTCATTCTGGTGCTCATCTACTATATGTCCTAAAAGCAACCAAGGCTTTGGAATCAACACATTTTTTTGGAATCCAATTTTTTCTTCATGTTAAAGATGTTCTCATTTTCTTCTCAAATATTTGATTCTTGTTGATATTACTAACATCAGGAAAAAATTGACAAATGTACCTAAATGAACTTTGTAGAATAACTCCTCCTTCAAAGCTCCACTGTCACGCTCAAGAAAGGACTCTCTTCTCAAAATGTTGACTGCTTCACCAATCACAGGTGGGGATACCCCAGGACACCATGTCCCACCTGCCTTGCTAAAATGAATAAACTCTTGGGCAAGCTTTAAGAGGAAGGATACATCCTCAATTTAAAAACAAAACAACCAAACAAAGAAAAAGAAAACAAAAGAAAAATGTTTGAAGAGCTTGGGCTTGGCAAAATATAATTTACTCAGGTTGGAAAAGGGTCAAATACCAAGTTTAATAATCATGACTGAAAAAGCTATAAATGTCTTGGGACATTTTTAATGATCACTTTGTTTGCAGCATATTAACATCCACTTTCAATTCCCAAGCACCCAAGGTGGGAAGCATACATGGAATGGGTCCTTCCAACATCTTTTGGTGGGATCTGTAGCAAAACTTGCAGGTGGTTGAAAATACTTCAAGGACAGAGATACTATGTTCCCAAGGACCATGGTATCAGCAAGAAAGTGAAATTTTTAATCTCAGAGATGAGGCGCCTTCTGGAAACTTATTCTCAAGTGTCCAAAAATGTTATTGGCTATTTTCATCATCACAAATATGTCCAGGCAAGATGATGTCTGATGTCGCCTTTGTGCCTCCCATGGGCTGGACTGAGTAGGGGAGGATGTTGAGCAAGAGCCAGTCTGTCAAGCTCTGCTGTGCATTCATGTGGATCCAGAGTGACCTCCCTTCTGCACCCTGTCACCTTGTCATGGAGGTCATATAACGAGACTTTAAAAGGCCACCTTGAAGAAGAATAAGGGATATTCATCATAAGCCATATGAAGAGAGCTCCATAGAACAGAACCAAAACTCCTTAAGGACATCAGGAGCTGAACTGAAAGTTATAATTAATCAGGAAGGAGATTAGTAGATACATTTCATCTGGTAAATTGTGCCTTGGGAGGTTTATACTTGGAAAGTCATGACATTATGATCTGTGCAAGGCAAGGAGTTGCTGCTGTGAGATTTCAGGGTACTTCACATGTAAGTGCAGAAGGAAAATAATGAACCTCACCAACTGCTAACCAAAATGAATAGAAAAAAATATTTGTATTGGTTATACATATGATCAATATATTATTATATTATAAATTTAATCATTATAAATTCAATCAATAAATATTGATCTACATGTGGGATTCACAATATTTCCCCCAAATCTTTCATGAAGGGTATGTGGAAGCTGGTGAAAGAATGGGGTCTGAAGAACTGAATATTCTCAGAGAACCCTCCATTGCAACAAAGAAAGACATGACATTTGGGGAATAGAAAACTCCCAAATACACAAATCTCTAGAGAGGGTGAGGATGAAAGCAAATCCAAAGGAAGCAAAGCAGAGGTCACAGCCCAGAATGGAGAGACTGAGAGACTGTGGACTCTGAGAAACAAACTGAGGGTTTTGGAGGGAAGGGGGGTAGGGGGATGGGTGATCCTGGTGATGGGTATTAAGGAGGGCATGTATTGCATGGAGCACTGGGTGTGGTGCATTACAATGAATCTTGGAACACAGAAAAAATAAAAAAAATTAAAAAAAATACACCCTAGAATGGAGAACCAAGAATCTGCACTCTGGAGATGTGAGAGTGGACAAACTGGGACCAAGTGGAAAGTAATACAGACTGGTCATGAGGGACTTGTCACTGAGAAACACACACTTGCTGAGGAGTTACTTTTAGGAATGGCAAGAATGCAAACTGCAGGCACTTCAATTTGACTTAATGCTAGGGACCAATGATAAAATAAGGTAACCACCTCCTTGGCTCAGTGTAGTACTTAAATAGATAGGAATTATTTGCTAAATATTTGTTAGCATTTATTTTACTGCATTTTTTTAAATTTCACAATTTTATTTTTTGATTTTCCAATTCTAGAAGGAATGAATACTCTAGTGATTATCAAAGAATATTAACACCTTTTTAGAAATTAAATTAATTAAAAAATTAAAAAATGTATTAAAAAGGGTTTTCAGAAAATTGTGCAGAAAGAAGATTAATTTAATCCCCGAACCCCCAAATTATTTCAAAATTTTCATGTTTTCATTTTCGTATAATAAATGTGTATAACTTACATGTTTAAAGATCATCATAATCATGATCATCTAAAATAAAATCTCAGATGTCAATAAATTTTAGAAATTCAATGTTTAGATTCAGCATTTTCTTAAATTGTCAATATTCATATAGTTGGCTAGAAGCAGAAAATTAGGATCTGCCACTGATCCATTGTTACTACGATCCATCCTCTTCTCTAGTTTCTAAAAAATGGTTTCATACTAGATTTGTACTCTCTATGTTCCCAATCAAAAGGAGAGATTCATTTGACAATAGACCATCTATATAAACTAGAATTAATTTGAAGAGAAATATTTTGGATCTTTCTTCTCAGCTCTATGTTCTGAAGATAAAGGACAAATTGTGTTACAAGTTTCAACTGGATACCAGTTCTTGACCAAGAGTTAGGACAGACATATAGATTGAGGTCGCACATAATAATATCATTTTGCATAAAATAATGCTGCTGACATAATGTTAATTGTAAGTAGGATAAAACTCATACATATAACATTGTGTTAATTACATAAGTATTTTATGCATAGAATATATATACCAAAATATTAAAATAGTTATCTAAGGACATTATCTAGGATAATGGTTGATGGAGTTTTCTTTCATTATTAATTTCTACATTAGCTTTTTTTTTCTATTATAGTAGACAAAGCATAAAAATACAACTTACAAAAAATAATAACTTATGAAAAGACTTGTTTGGACCATAAAGAGCAAGACTTTGGATAATATGTATGTAAAGATATTAGATCTCAGATTTCTTAAATGGAATAATTTATGATAAGGACTTGACACATGATATGTAAACACATATTTTCTCTCTATTATTTTATAGATGCATACTCAAAAACTAGTGAAACATTTCAAAAGACCAAAGTGATAATTAGATTCTCAGAATGCTATTCAATTCTACGGAGTTACAAGAGAAAAGAAATCCCCATGTCACCATATTCCTTCTCACAAACTCAGAGTCTTCAGCCTAGTGCTTAGAAAGTATTCTGAAAAGCTGGGAAAAAAGGGGGGAAGCATATACCTACTAAAACCCTGTTGACACATTTTTAAATGCTAACGGAAGCTGTATGCAATATTCAGTTTGGAATTCACATCTATGCAGGACTTTATTTAGATGATTGAAAGAAATTCACCTAGATGTGAACAACTGAAACTAACTGGCAGACAGATGGAAAATGAAAAGTATTCCACCCTTTTACAGATCAGACTTTTCTCTTAGTATGTTCTCATTACTCAAAGTTCAAACATTGCCACTAAATGTTCCTCAGGAAGTGTTCATTCCCCTAACAACCCCCAAAAAGGACATATACTAATAAGCAAATAGGAGTGGCTTCATATATTGACACTTCTGCATATCAATTTACTTAATTGTTCATAACCAGTATGCTACTGAGACATAAACAAATATATCAGATATTCACTGGGCTCCTAACTTGGTGCCCAATATTGTGGACTGTTTAGTATATAGAAGTATAAAATACAACTACTAACATTAAAGCACTTTCAATCTAATTGTAATGATAATATGATCAACCTAGATAAGCTCACAAGTACAAAAATGGAAATGTTTAGAGATGTTTTTAGTTCAGCAGTTGCCAAAGGCTAGTCTGAAGACTCATATGAACTTTCAACTATCTCTTCCAGAATCACTTGGGAAGCTAACTATAAATACCAATTATAATACTTAAACACCCTGATACTAATTTTGGTAAAGAAATCCCTGATCCTATCATTTGGGACCTGAGAAAGATCCCTGAACCTTTCAATTAAGTGACTCATCAGATTCCCATTTTTATATAAGCCAGTTTCAGATGGGTTTCTTATAACCAAATGACTCCATGATATTCAAAGTGGTTGCCTCCTCCCCTAAAATGGGATTTTTTTTTTTTAGGAGGCTGCAATTTAGCCACCTTTGTGTCTTAACTCAGTGGTCAACATCTATAAGGTATGAAAAAAATATTTGCTGAACTGCACTGAAAATATAAGCAAGCATCGACAGTGTGATTCCAAGTACAAGTACGTTGGCTCTTCAAACTAGGAGTAACCACACAGTATTTGGGAGGTTACAAGTATTCATGGATATAAAAATAGATGGAGATTTTAAGCTCAACACCCAAAGACCAAAATCATCCAGTTAAAAAATGAGCAGAAGACATGAATAGAAATTTTTCCAAAGAAGACGTATAGGGCGCCTGGGTGGCTCAGTGGGTTAAAGCCTCTGCTTTCGGCTCAGGTCATGATCTCAGGGTCCTGGGATCGAGGCCCGCATTGGGCTTTCTGCTCAGCAGGGAGCCTGCTTCCCCTCTCTCTCTGCCTGCCTCTCTGCTTCCTTGTGATCTCTCTCCCGCTGTGAAATAAATAAATAAAATCTTAAAAAAAAAAAGAAGACGTATAAACACGTGAAAAGGTACTTCACATCAGTCATCATTAGGAAAATACAAATCAAAACTACAAAGAAGTGTCACTTTGCACTTGTCAGAATGGCTAAAACCAACAACACAGAAAGCTACAGGTGTTGGTGAGGATGTGGAGAAAGGAGAATCCTCTTACATTGTTGATGAGAATGTAAACTAGTGCAGCCACTCTGGAAAGCTTTACTCAGAATGCTAAAAACAGAACTACTGTACAATTCAGCAATTGCACTACTAAGGTATTTACTCAAAGGGTACAAAAATACAGACTTGAACGGATATGCACCCTGATGTTTATAGCATCATTATCAACAATAGCTAAATTAAGGAAAGAGCCCAACTGTCCATTGATTGATGAATGGATAAAGAAGATGTGTTATATATATAATGGAATGTTACTCAGCCATCTAAAAGAATGAAATCTTCCGTTAGCAACAACATGGATGCAGCCAGAGTATTGTGCTGAGTGATATGTCAGTCAAAGAAAGATAAATACCATATGACTTCAATCATATGTGGGATTTAAGGAACAACAAATGAACATTGCAGGGGGGAAGAAAAGAGGCAAACCAAGAAACATACTCTTAACTATAGAGAACAACCTGATGGTTATCAAAGAAGAGGTGAATGGAGAGATAGGTTAAATATGTGATTGTGAATGTGCACTTGTGATGAGCACTGGGTGTTGTATGTAAGTGATGAATCACTAAATTCTCTACCTCAAACTAAATTGCACTGTATGTTAACTAGCTGGAATTTAAATTAAAACTTTGGAAAAAATAGGGGCGCCTGGGTAGTTCAGTGGGTTAAAGCCTCTGCCTTCAGCTCAGGTCATGATCTCAGGGTCCTGGGATCAAGCCCCACATCGGGATTTCTGCTCAGTAGGGAGCCTGCTTCCTCCTCTCTCTCTGCCTGCCTCTCTGCCTACTTGTGATCTGATCTCTTTCTGTGTCAAATAAATAAATAAAATCTTTTAAAAAATTGGAAAAAATAGATAGAGCTTTCTAGGCTAAGAATGTTTCTATGGTTTTAATATGTTTTGAACTCTGCCATGATATACAGGCAAAAATAAAAAATGAAAAGAAATTGCACCATAATAGAAAAGGTCATTACATTCTGTACAATCTTATGGGAGTTGGCCCTGCCAAGCATGTGAGGCAGCACCAGTGGAAAAGTGGGATACCTATGGAGGGGGAGAATATTGAGTGGTTTAAAAACTGAAGAGATCAACATGAGAATGTGAAGGAATCCAGCAGACTGTAAAGGTATAGATGATGTCTCTGAAGCACTGGGTTAAACAAACGCAGGAAATGAAAAATAAACAATGAAAATGGGTCTGGGATTTCTTAGAATTTAGTGTTTGTGATTAAATTCTTGTTTATAAAAATTGTTTTAGTTCTGTGTCTTTTAAAGACAAGAAATCCATCAAGGCAGCAGATGCTCTCTTCTAAAAATATTCTATAAGAGGCTAAAGCTGCCTCAATTAACTAACAATTTAGTGTTGCAAGGATGTTAAAAAAATAAGTAAGTCACAACCCGAATCCTTACCTTTAATCTGCCTGTAAAAGACATATGGGTAGGGGGAGGGGTGCCTGGGTGTCTCAGTCAGTTAAGTGTCCTACTCTTGGTTTCAGTTCAGAGCATGATCATAGGATCATGAGATCAAGTCCCACATCAGGCTCTGCACCCAGCATGAAGTCTACTGGAGATTCTCTCTCCCTCTACCTCTATCTCTCCTGAGTGTGTGTGTGTGTGTGTGTGTGTGTGTGTGTGTGTGTGTGTGTGTTTTCTCTCTCTCTTTAAAAAATACCTAAATCTTAAAAAAAAATTGGATATTCCAAGACCTCCTTCTGAACACTGTCATTAATTAAATAAATGAGACCAGAATGAACAAGGAGCTACAAATAAGCACATTTGGCATTGCCTGACTCACAGAGCATCAACTGCAATACAGAAAGAAATCAGGCAAATATAAATGTTCTAATCTATTTATTGCACTGAACCAGGCTTTCCATCACGCACCCCTCTTCTAGGAAAATACATTGAAGTTCTAGAAAGGAGATAATAAGGAGCAGGTGGGCACCTGGGTGGCTCAGTGGGTTGAGCCTCTGCCTTCGGCTCAGTTCATGATCTCAGGGTCCTGGGATCGAGTCCCAAATTGGGCTCTCTGCTCAGCAGGGAGCCTGCTTCCTCCCTTTCTGCCTGCCTCTCTGTCAACTTGTGATCCTTCTGTCAAATAAATAAAATCTTAAAAAAAATAAGGAGCAGGTGATGGACAGGATAAAGAAAGTAAGAGATGTGGTTAGAATCTTGTCCACAAAAGTGAGAAGAGTTTAAGGAGGAAAAGCAGAGAATGAGGAAGTAAATAAAACAGGCTGTGAAATTGCCCTGAACACTGCTAATACTGAAAAGATTTTGATGAAACACAATAAAGCCATTTGTGATCATTCACGGTGTGATTTTGTGAATTACTTAAAAAACAAAGTCATAAAAATGACTTATAGGAATGATAGTATATCAAGAAAAACAATAGAAATTGTGAGTTTTGTTGTTTTGTTATTAAATCACAACTGTGGTGTAAAGGTGACAGCAGAATACCGTCTATGTTTCTTTCTCTCCTTGGGAACTTGACAAAAAATTTTTAAAAATGATAGATAGATGGATAGATAGATGAGAAAGAATTAAAAATAACACCAATCCTATTTTTAGTGGCAAGTTGCAGAGTTAAAAGTCCTGTAAAAATCACAAGAGGGATAGGAAAAGCTAAAGAACCTGCCATGAAAATCCTAAAGTTATGGTTCAAACTGAAATACAAAAAAAAGTGCCTTAAATAACTGGAACCAAAGCAGGAATTAGCCACTTAGAAATGTAGCAAAAGCCACAAGGGGCAAGTTTAGGGGATGGAAACACTAGAAGGGCCCTGCTAAAGGTATCTAAAGGATCTAGCATTTATCAGAATGTTTCAGCAGAAGTACATTCTGAGACTGGGAAATTTCCCTCAAGTATATTGACTGTGTCTCCTACTTGCAGTGGGAAGTGGTTGCACTGGTGAGGACAGTGCTGTGACAGAAACCCTCGTGGACATAGCATGAGACCACAGATTACTGAGGCAATCTCGTTGAGGTGCTGCTTAGGGCTGTGAAACCCGTGGGAGTGTCCAGACCACCTTAAAGTCCTGAAATGGGCTCCAGGGAACTAATGGTGCAAACTCTAAATGGTTGAGATAACTCAGTGGAAAATATTTTGAAAGAATCAATACAAAGATAATATACTAAAAAATGTAAAAGTATAACAAAATTACCCAAAAGATGAACATTTGTGGAGAAAAATTTCTATAAACAAACACACTCATTGAATCCATGATCTTACAGAAGGATCATAAAGCATGCCTGAAAGAGAAAGTAGAGGTGATGGGGTCAGAGGTGGCATTGGACTTGAGGAAAATAATATAGGGGGGTAACAGAAGGAAAAACTGTCACAATAAATAAGACACAACGAAGATTCATAAAGAGACACACACTTTTAAATACAGTAAAACATTTAAGGAATAGAGAAAAAGAACATTTACAAAATAATTAAATAAAAATACAGTGACCCTTGAACAACACGGGGGTTAGTGTTAATGACTCTAATGGAACCCAAAATCCACAGAGTTTTTGACTCTCCAAAAACTTAACTACTAACAGCCTACCATTGACTGAAACATTTACTGATAAAAGGAGAAGTTGATTAAGAAGTATCTTGTGTGGTTTATGTATCATACATTGTATTCTTATAATAAAGTAAGCAAGAGAAAAGAAAACATTAAGAAAATCGTAAGGAGAAGAAAATAATTCACAATATTGTATTTTATATATATATATATAAAACTTGGGGCACCTGGGTGGCTCAGTTGCTTCAGCATCTGCCTTTGGCTTAGGTCATGATCTCAGTCCCGGGTTCGAGTTCCACTTTGAGCTTCCTGCTCAGTGGGGAGCCTGTTTCTTCCTCTGCCTCTGTCTCTCTCTCTCTCTCTCTCTCTCTTTGTCTTTCTGTCTCTCATGAATAAATAAATTTTAAAAATAAAATAAAAAATCATATAATAGACTCATGTAGTTCGAATCTATGTTGTTCAAGGGTCTACAGTAACTAAAGAATATATGCTTTCTCTTTTTCTCTTTTTTATTATATATATACATATATATATATATATAAATGAAATACAGATGCAATTGGAATGTCCAACGAATATGTATATCTCAAATAAAATGGATAGATAGATGATAGACAGATAGGTAGATAGATAGTTAGATGATAGAACAAAGGGAAAATATTAGCAATGAAAACTGTTCTTATTTGCAGATAAAGTGATTTGCAGAATGTAATAAGTCCAAAGGAATAATGGTTACATTTTTTAAATTAATCAGATTTATCAGTTTTAATAAAAATTAAAATGTAAGAACTAATTTTATACATTAGCCTTTATAAGTTAGATAATAAATTTTTAGATATGTGTGCATGTGCATGCATCACCTGTAATAGCATAAAAATGGCAAGTACCCAGTAAGGTTTCATTAAAAATGGAAATACTATTGAGATAAACATGAGTGAAAGTGAGTATCAAATATTAAATATAATCTAAATAAGTGAGAGATATATGTTGTTGTTAGATTGCATAAATCATTATTGAATAGGAGGCAATTATCTTCTCATGATTTATTGACTCAATGAAGTTCAAATAAAAAAATAGGGATTTTTATTTATATGGTTGTGCAGGTCTGCAGAGTAGAACCTACAATTTACATGGAAAGTCAAGGAACTAAAATAAACATAACATTCTTGAAAAATAATAAAAATGGAAGAATTGCTCTAACAAATATTAATGCAAATCCATATTAATTTAAATAAAATAATATTGGTACAGGGATAAATAAAGTAATCAACAGGACAGACTGAAGAGTCCTGAAGAGACAGAGGCACATAAACTCTGGATATTTGCAGTGGTAGTGTACAGCAGAAAGGAAAAGACCTATAAATTATGGATTCCATTAAAAGTAAAAATTTGACTTACATAAAACAAAAATGATGTGAATATAGTTATGAAAGAAAAAATATACACAGAGATTTATTTGGACTAAAGACTTAAAATGGCATCAATAGATAAAAATGTGCTAAAGGGAAAACTCCTTCTGTGAACTCCTGTATGTAGAGAATAACCACATGAAAAAGGGTTCAGCCACATTAACAAAGAGAAATAAAATTAAAATTATAAGTAAATAACATTACATACAGATTGGCAAAAATATTTTTAAATAATAAAAATAAATTCTGATAATATCAATTACTGGGCGCCTGGGTGGCTCAGTGGGTTAAAGCCTCTGCTTTCGGCTCAGGTCATGATCTCAGGGTCCTGGGATCGAGGCCCACATCGGGCTCCCTGCTCAGCGGGGAGCCTGCTTCTTCCTCTCTCTCTGCCTGCCTCTCTGCCTCCTTGTGATCTCTCTCCTTCTGTGAAATAAATAAATAAAATCTTTAAAAAAAAATTTTGATAATATCAATTACTGAGGAATTTGTATGGCAATAGAAATTACCAAGACTAGACAAACCATAAGAGACTCTTAATCTCACAAAACAAACTGAGGGTTACTGGGGATGGGAGGGTAGGGATAGGGTGGATGGGTTATGGGTATTGGGGAGGGTTTGTGCTATGGTGAGTGCTGTGAAAGGTGTAAGCCTGATGATTCACAGACCTATACCCCTGGGGCAAATAATAAAAAAATATTTAAAAAAAAAGAAATTACCAAGACTTCTGGAGGGAGTGTAAATTGATTCAACCATGGTGGATTATAGTTTGGCATTATATGACTGAATATGCATAAGCTTTATCACCTAACGATTCAATTGTTGGGTAATATTCTAATGAAACTCATGACCTTAAACACCAAGACATATACACAAAAACATTCATAAGGGATAATGCCTAGATCCTGAAACTCCTCAGCTACATGTCCTTTAAGAACAAAAAGGATAAAGTGTGTAATGTACAAAGAAAATTATGAAAAAATAAAAGGAAGCTAAGCTACTTGAAAAAACATGGATGGATCTTGACAATAAAATAAAAAAGCAAGACTTGAAAAATTGGGTGCCTGGGTGGCTTGGTGGGTTAAGCCTCTGCCTTTGGCTCAGGTCATGATCTCAGGGTCCTGGGATCAAGGCCCGCATCAGGTTCCCTGCTTGGCAGGGATCCTGATTCCTCCTCTCTCTCTGCCTGCCTCTCTGCCTACTTGTGATCTCTCTATCTGTCAAATAAATAAATAAAATCTTTAAAAAAAAAAAGACTTGAAAAATCACATATAATATTTACATAAAGTCAAGGAACTTGTAAAACTAAATTACATTGTTTAGAGGTGGACAGGTATACAAACAAGTGTAAAAAGTATATGGAAAAGTAAGGAAATAATCAAGTAAATGATATAAAATTATCCTTTTAGCTTAACTATGTTACCATGTCCTAGAATAAAAGAATTATCTGCTAAAGATTTATTTTTTGTTTGTTTGGGAAATTTTTTAATTCTCTGAATTCCTCAGCCTGCTCTGATGTTTTATAAAAAGTATCTTTAGGCTTTTTCCAAGTTAATGTTGAGTTATCATATTTTTTAAGTGACAAATGTCACTTAAACCAACTAAAATAATAGCTCTGGGAATAGTACATTATATCATAATATAAAACATTGTTCTATAATAATTTTCTATCATAATAATTTTATTTGAAATCCAAGTCAATATTTTCCGATGTTAAAAAGAGAGACATAAGCTTGTTAATTAGAGCTACAGTAATTGCCACCAGAATTAAACAGACACATACACGTACATATTCACACAGACATATATATTAACATATGCACACACAAAAAACAAACAAAATAATTTGCCTCTGTGGGTCAAATGAGAATCCATTGTTTTTGTCAAAGGTTGTTTTGATTCTGTGACTTGATATTTATATGTAGGACCAAATTTGATGATTTTTTTTAATTGACAAGTTTCAAAAAAGTTAAGTTCTGGAGATCCACTGTACACTTTAATGACTACTAACAATACTATTGTGTACTTAAAATTTGCTAAGAGTAGATTTTATATTAAGCGTTTCCCCACATAGGGCACCTGGGCGGCTCAGTGGGTTAAAGCCTCTGCCTTTGGCTCAGGTCATGATCTCAGCATCCTGGGATCGAGGCCCGCATCAGGCTCTCTGCTCAGCAGAGAGCCTGCTTCCTCCTCTCTCTCTCTGCCTGCCTCTCTGCCTACTTGTGATCTCTCTCTCTGTGTCAAATAAATAAAAATCTTTAAAAAAAAAAAAGGGTTCCCCCCCACACACAAACACAAAATAATGATTATGGGAAGAAATGTTGGGAAGTGATGGATATTCATGACCTTGATTGTGGTGATGGTTTCATGGGTGTATACATATTCACAAACTCATTGAGTTGTGCACATTAAATATACACAACTTTTTACGTGTCAAGCATTTTCAATAAAAGGATTAAAAAAGTAAACAAAACAGAAAAAAAAACAACAAAATCAAAATAATTTGGAGTATTTCAGACAAAACGAAACTGTATATATAAGAATGATGTGAAGTCAGCTGCCATACCTCAGATAACAAGCTTACTGTGTCAGTCTGATATCATTGCAACCAACTTTGCTTCTGTTAGGAGTACCAATGCTCCATCAGTTTCATATCCTGGTATATTTTAGTATCCTGAAGATAAAGAACATACATACCTAGAAATGTGGTCTAACAACATCTTATGGTCATGATAGTTCTTCAAATACATGTATAGATTAGTATCTTCAATTTCCCTTAGATCTTCATGATGCCAAGAAGAGTTGAATTAATTATTTATTGTTGTGTAACAAGGTACTCCAAAATGTCATGGCTTAAAACAATATGGATAAATTATCTCACAAATTCTATGGGTCGGGAATTCGGGTCCAGTTTAGCTGAATGAATCTGGCTCAGGGTTTCTCACAAAGCTGCAATCAGTGTATTGGCTGGACCTGAGGTTATCTCAAAATTCCAAGAAGCATCCTGTCTTCCTTGCTTGCTTAGTCCTTGGGAGGATTCAATTCCTCACAGACTATTGGATGATACCATCAGTTCACCATTGGCTGTTGACCAGAGGCCTCCCCTTTGGGCAGCTCACAACATGCCATCTGGCTTCCTTTGCAACAAACTAGCTAGAGAGTGATAGAGGATAAGCAATGGAAGTCGCGGTCTTTTATCAACTAAAACTGAAAGTGACATCCCATCATTTTTGCTGTTCATTTGATGATGGTCACTAGGTATAGCCCATATTTCCCAGGAAGTGATTGAGTAAGGACATGAACACTAGCAATTGGGAATCAGTGAGGGTGATCTTTGGGCTATCTGTACATTTCAGAACACATATTAATCACTCAAAAAGATAGTGCATTGAAAATATATGCTATTCACCATTAATACCATACAGTTTTGCTTTGAAAACATTTCCCCCCAATATTGAGAAGAAAAAAACTTGGCACAGAGACCACCATTCTCTGTGATAGGTAGTTCCCCCATGTATTACCTCTTTACGGCCATCTTGAAAGTACTATTTTTTCCCTATTTTAGATAAGAAGAATACTGAGGCTATAAGAAGTGTAAAAATAAGCCCCCAAAATAAGAACTGACAAGTGTGGGCAATTGTTTTTTAGCTTTAATACTTTTGCATTGAACACAATTCTTTTCCCTTCTACTCACAGACATGACCCTAAGTTTAGAAAAGCCCAGCAGTTCTACTTCTCTCTTCTGTTCCTCACTGTTAAATTTCCAGATGTTTTCCCACTGAAAGTCAAAAATCTGCTGATGGACAGGAAGATGTCAGCACATTGTTGTAGTATACAATTCTCAGATAAAAGTATTAATACATTTCCCTCTCTATTTATTTCTATACAAAATGTATTCTGTTTCTGGCCACATTTATGCAATCTGAATGAAGCCTTTCATGGGAGACAACTTTTATTGCTGCTGTATGTCTTCCACCTGCCTGCTATTCTTCCCCTTCTAGAAATAAATATTTTACTCACTTGGCCATCTGAACAAATATTTTATGCCTGGCACAATATTTATACACATATATTTTTTTTCAAAAAGCATCAGAAGTGTGAATTTCATGTACAGTAATACATTTGAGGTGCATTATGTCACCCCTCAAGGGCGAAGCAGGTTTCTAGTGACAAATGAAGGAAAGAACGATTTCAAGAAAACTACTCAAAACTTGGAGGTGAAAGCTGTCTTGAAAGCAAATACCTGAATTACTAAATGAAGCACATTGCTTAATAAATATGGCTTCTTTAAAAAATCTGTGCACTTAAACTGATGAGTTAATGAGGGGTTTAAGGATGGATGTCTGGGGTGCCTGGGTGGCTCAGTGGGTTAAAGCCTCTGCTTTCGGCTCAGGTCATGATCTCAGGGTCCTGGGATCGAGGCCCGCATCGGGCTCCCTGCTCGGCGGGGAGCCTGCTTCCCCCTCTCTCTCTCTGCCTGCCTCTCTGCCTCCTTGTGATCTCTCCCTCTGTGAAATAAATAAATAAAATCTTTAAAAAAAAAAAAAAAGGATGGATGTCTGGTTAATCACACCTGGGTGAACAATATTTTAGCATCTAGGAGCATGTCTTTGCTGGAAATATAGTTTGATCTTTGGAGGTCTATAAAACCTAATAAAGGGTCCTGGCAGTGAAAGTTACAACTTATGAGCCCCTGAGAAGTTTGCTTAACATTTTCAAAACTTACATTCCTCAATTGTATATTTTTTTATATTTTGCAATGATTTAATGTGTGTGTGCCACTTAACATATTATGTAGCATATAGTAAATGTTTTATTTATTATTATTATTATTTATTTATTATTATTTGTCTCAGGGGTCTGTGAATCATCAGATTTACACCTTTCACAGCACTTGCTGTAGCACAAACCCTCCCCAATGTCCATAACCCATCCACCCTATCCGTAACTTCCCATCCCCTAGTAATCCTCGCAAATGTTTTATTTTAAAACATCATTATTGTTATTAATGTTGATTCTCATCTCCTGTTTATATTTTTGTTACTTTCCTCACACCATCCTCCAGCATTTGTTCTTTATGTACTCACATCTCATTCAGCAAATACTTATAAAGGACTTGCTAACTGACAGGTACTCAGCTAGCCATCATTGATATTAAATAATGCAGGCACCCTACCATCTGAAGGTCCCAGGCAACTTGAAGGGACAGATCTGCAAATCATTAATTGTGACAGGATGTTATATAGAAAAAAATGGCCATGCCACATCCTCATCAACAGAAATTGACCAGCTGAAATTTAATCCCTGAACATAATTATGAATAATTCAGAAGGAGCAAATGCAACAAATTGAAAAGTCTCAAAGACAGTAGACATTATCTAACTAGATTAATAATCACAATAATCATAACAATCACAAATGTCAATTGTCTAAACTTAGCAATTAAACACTGAATTTTCACAGTGCTTTCAAAAACAAGATCAACTACATGCTGTGTATGAGAAGTCCACCATTTTAAATATAAAGAATAAGATAAGTTAAAAGTAAAGGAAAAGACAAAATATACAATGGTAAAACCAATCAAAGGAAAGCTTAAGCAATTATATTAATTTGATATGAAGCATGCTTCAGAACAAGGAATATTATAAGAGATATAGAGAGTGATTATATAATGACAAATAAATAAATTAGGTCTTAATTATTCTTATGTGGTTATAAGAATAATTATATATTCTTAATATGTTTTATATATTAAGAATCCTAATCATGTTCATACTCCACAATAGAGTTTCAAAATACACATGACAAAAACAGATAGAACTAAAAGGAGAAACAAATTCATGATTATAGCTGAAGACTTCAATACATCTCTGTCAGTAATTGACAGATCAAGCAGAAAATCAGTGAAAAGGAAATAGAGGATTCAAACAACACTATCAATCAACTGCATTAAATTGACATCTATTGAATTGACCATCTAAAAACAGCAGAAAGCACATTCTTTTCAAGTTCACATGGAACATCCATCAAGATAGACCATATTCTGGGACACAAAACACATTTTAACAAGTGCAAAGAGTGGAATGCTGCAAAGTATGTTCTCAGACCACAGTGGAATTAAACTAGAAATCATAACAGAAAGATAACTAGAAAATACCCAACAATTTGAGAGTTAGACACACCTCCACAAAAACTGTTTGTAAAGAAAGAACTTTAGGACAGATTTAACAATGTTTTGTATTATATTAAAATAAAATAAAATTTATTGATATTTGTGATATACATCTAAAGCAGTGCTAAAGGGAGATTTATAGCACTAAGTATACATAACAGAAATAAGGAAGATCTAAAATTAAAATCCTGAGTTTTCACCTTAGATACTAAAAATGAAGAGCAAATTAAATCTGTAGCAAGCAGACAAGGGTAATAAAAAGATTATAAATCATTAGAAATAAAAACAAGAAAATAATAGAAAAAATTAATGAAATTATATTTGGTTATTTTAAAAGATCAGGAAAGCTGATAAATCTCTAAAAAGTCTATCCAAGAAAAAAAGAGAAAAGACAAAAGGACTTGGGCAGTTGACATTGCCAGATTTTTTTTTCAAGTAAGAAGAGGAATTACCATCATGACAAGGTAATTGCTCCTGATTACCTGGAATGAGGTAGGACACAATGAGGGCAGGAAGGAGTATGTGTGGATGTCAGGTTATCAACTTGAGTGCCCCTTCCTTGCACTTCTCTTTCTGAAATGTTCTTCTTCTCTAAACTAGCGTAGCAACCTTGTCCAGAGAAGGAAATGGTTACAAGACTCAGACTGTCCACACATGAGGATATGGCTCCAAAACCAACAGAGACCATCTGTGAGGGCAAGGGGAATTTAGAGTGTAGTGTAGAGAGGGAAGTGAAGGCATACCAGTTCAGGTCATATGAACAAGCAGTGTTGGAAAGGTTATTCATGCCACTAAACTTTCTTTTCAATATCCTCCTCAGAAATGATATGCTGGGGAATCTTGTTCCCCAAATGTGTTTGGAGATGTGGAATCACATACTATAGGGTATATAACAGAAGTCAAGAATCTCGCCAGCATTAAGTCTCAAGCAAAACTCTCCTTGGGCAGCCCTTGAGTGAGGAGTATGGAGATAGTAGTCTCTGCCCAGTTCTGTCCTAAGTAGGACTCTTTTTCTGCACATTGGGGTGCCCCCCACCCTGATTTCTGCTTTTCTTACCCTCCTTTTCTTTTACAGATATTAGATCTGCATGACATTTTGGAAGCTTTACATGCCAAATTATGTTTCTTCTCACTTTATTTTGTACCAGTAAGTCTCTTGCACTCTTAACTCTGTCAAAGCATCTGCTTCCCAATGGAATATGAACTAGCACAACATTTAAATAAGTATCAATAATAAAATTAATACTGAAAGGATCAATAATGAGAATGATACTCTCTACCTTTACAGATCACCTTCCCTTTTTTCAGGACCTTCCAAAAAATCTTTTTAAAAAAGGAAAAATATTTTAATAACTAAGACAAAACTAGTAAAACTTCTGAAACTATGACTACTTTATATTATCAAGGAATGGTAAAACATTAGGTTTATGCCCAGTGCTTAAAACTGATAACAGTGTCTCTTAGAATTGCATTTTTGTTCCACAAGTAAGTGAAAACTTATGATAATTAATTTTCTCTGCTTGACTTATTTCACTCAGCATGATCTCCTCCAGTCCCATCCATGTTGATGCAAAAGTTGGGTATTTATACTTTCTGATGGATGAGTAATATTCCATTGTATATATGGACCACATCTTCTTTATCCATTCATCTGTTGAAGGACATCTTGGCTCTTTCCACAGTTTGGCAATTGTGGCCATTGCTGCTATGAACATTGGGGTACATATGGCCCTTCTTTTCACTACATCTGTATCTTTGGGGTCTGGAAAACAAACTGAGGGTTTTAGAGGGGAGGGGGTTGGGGGGTAGGTTGGACTGGTGATGGGTATTAAGGTGGGCACGTATTGCATAGGACACTGGTGTTATATGTCAACAATGAATCACAGAACACTACATCAAAAACTAGTGATGTACTGTATGGTGACTAACCTAATTAATAATAATAAAAGATTTGCATTTTTGTTTGAGGGATGATAAAGTGAAGCTTTAAATCAAAGAAGGCAGATATATAAATAGAGAAACAGAGATGATGGATGATAGATGATAGAGGGAGAGAGAGAAATACAGAGATACAGAGAGAGAGTTTAAAGTCATAGATACACATACATATATGGATTTTTTGGCTACAGAGGTTGAAAGAAACAGCACATTTATAATCATGCTCTATAGATAGCATTTATTTTTTAAAGCAAGGAAGTAGGGGCACCTGGGTGGCTCAGTCATTAAGCATCTGCCTTAGGCTTAGGTCATGATCCCAGGGTCCTAGGATCAAGGCCGCATCAGGCTCCCTGCTCCACAGAAGCTTGCTTCTCCCTCTCCCACTCCTGCTTGTGTTCCCTCTCTTGCTGTGTCTCTCTCTGTCAAATAAATAAAATCTTTAAAAAAAAATAAAGCAAGGAAGTATCATTCCAGAAAATTTATCAACAGCATTGCTTATAAAGATTCCAAAACATTAAATGTCAATTTAAAGTAATGTTATCTCCAGAAAATGTTGACTCTTCCTCTACTCTGATAGAGTACTGTCACTTCTACCTACATTACCTCAGCCATCAGAAAAATTAATATTCCATTTTAATCCATAAGCTTACATTACTATCTCCCTATTGGATATAATGAGATGAACTATTTCTTGTGGGGTTTTTTCTTAAAATGAACTATTTCTTCTTCATTTCTACATATTCATGATTTAGCAGTGTCTTACATATACTACACTCTTAATAAATGATTTATTTAAATTGATAAATCTCAGTCATTTTAGCTCTGCTGATAGGAAACATTTTGAGAAGACATAAGAGGTAGCATAATCCACTGGATGCTTGCTACTCTCAGATTTCAGAGACTTAATTTCTTGTCTTCATAAGTTGATTTTTTCTAGAATAATTTGTTTGGAGATTACCTCCAAATAGAGTTGTTATAAAATGAAATAAAACAATAATTTAAAATCTGTCTTGAATGCCAAAAGTTCTATTAAAATGCAAAATTTTGAGTGGTACCATACTAATTTTTATCATCATAATTTTAACCATGGTTAGTATCATATTCATTTTAAATAGCTACGCTGAGCTGCATTCCTAGTACTTCTGTGAAAAGTCCTTGAAAATGTGAGTAGAGTATTGTATAGCAGCACAAGCAGAAAGTGATTGGAATTCAATCATTTGGAAGGATATCTGTTATTTTCCTCCATTGCTTGCTTTATCCCCTGAGTGCTTGCCCAATTTCCTCTTCGGTCCAGGAGCATAGTTTTGTGAACTCAAAGATTCCTCTGAATGGGAAATTTGGGGAGAAGCTGCACCTGCACCTACCCTGCAGGGTGGGGCCAAACGACAAATTATTGCACTCCAGCGAGTGCTGCGAATCTGTGGCGTCAATTTCCCAGCCATCTGAATCACGGATTAAGCACTAGGATGGCTGGGACTTTGTATGTAGACTGTTATGGTGTTTCTCTTTCCTTTCATACCATCAATTTGAAGCCAATCAAACCTTAAGGTTAAATTTATCATTTTTCATCTCAGAGTGCACACTCCTTGAATTTTTACTATGAAGTTTATATGCCTTTATACAGTTCACAGGTCTGTGACTGTAGGGTTTTCTTGCCTCTGTGATTCACCCCATTACTGTTAATATTTCTATCCTCAAACAAAAATATAGAAGTGCCCCAAAAAACCCTCTCTTGGCATTTACAGCTTCCAAATAAACAAATCTATTAAGGCTCTCATCATTTTTTTTTAGTTATAAACATAATTTATTCTCTACTGGATTTTCTCGTGGCAGCTGCTATATCTTCACTGTTTCCCTAGAATATATATTTTATTATAGCCATATTTCTTTGACCACTTTAAGTTCCTCCCACTTTAGAAATAAAATTTTTTCATTGAGATGCCCATCAGATAAAATATTTCCCACCAGACATAGATTTACTCAAGTTGCATTAGAAAAGTAAATTTGGGTCATATTGCAGACCGTAAGAGATGCTAGCAGCAGTAAATCCATGCCAATGATTCTGCAGCTTTTGTGTTAAATGGTAAAATATATGATACAGTATGTTCTTCTCATTAGTTAGTGGATAGCCCTTTGAAGTAATCAAGAATTATTCTCTAAAGGGAAAATGTCATATGTAAAAGCAATGTAGCCTTTGATTGGCACCTCCTTCCCTGATCCTTTTAAATGAAGATGCCTATGGGGAACACAAAAAAGTCAGTCATGGCTAGCTGGTTTTCATTCACCCTGACACTTCCTTCTAGCCCCTTTGCTCTTATGCATCCTCTGACACTCTTTAAGTATGAACTATCAAACATTTTTTAGTCTACATGACTTTATAGTTCTGTATGAAAATAGATAATAATTGTTTTCATTACATTTTTATGTAACACTATAACTCAACTGACTATGGTCTGCTTAGAGTCATATGACATTTAATAATGAATTATGACAGTAAGCTATTGATTGTTTGGAAATCAATGTCTAAAATTAATGTAATTTTCCTTGAGATCTCAACATTGATTTTCTTTTTTTCTTTAAGTGCTGTAAATGCTCTGGTGTGAGCCATTCTTATAATACTTTTATATATAAAATCGAAGGTCTCTGAAATTTCTGGTTTCCAGGATAGATCCTGGGACATTCTACTCCTTTTCTTGATCACTGTTTTTGAATTTCTCACAGTTTTTGTGCACTCTACTTTCAGATTTCCAGATCTATACGGAGAATTGGAAACCACCGGTTTTCCTGAAAACAAGATTAAACTGGGGATCCAGTAACGTTTATTGGAATGCAATGAGAAACTAACACCCCAAATAATTTATAAAATTTAAAAATCAGAGAAGTCTAATTATTATGTGATTTAATCAAATTATTGTTCAGCTCAAATAATTCAGATTTTTAAAATTTTAATTTTTTAAGATTTATTTGTTTATTTTTAGAGAGAAAGCAAAAGTAGGGGGGAGGGGCAGAAGGACAGAGAGAATCTCAAGCAGACTCCCTGCTGAGCACAGAACCCAATGCATGGCTTGAACCCTGGATCCTGAGCTCATGACCTGAGCTGAAATCAATAGTCAGTCATATCACTGACTGAGCCATCCAGATGTTCTGATTCAGATTTTTTTTAAGATTTTATTTATTTATTTGACACAGAGAGAGAGATCAGATCACAAGTAGGCAGAGAGGCAGGCAGAGAGGCAGGAGGAAGCAGGCTCCCTGCTGAGCAGAGAGTCCGATGCAGGCCTCGATCCCAGGACCCTGAGATCATGACCTGAGCCGAAAGCAGAGGCTTTAACCCACTGAGCCACCCAGGCGCCCTGATTCAGATTTTTTGTTTTAGATTCAATGTTTATGGATTATGTTTTTCAAGGGAAACATATGATAAAGGTAAAGTTTCTAAGGGTTTAGCAAAATGTTGATAAAGATATGATTTCCCAAGACAAATGTTTCTTCTGCCTTTCAGAAACAAATTCTCTATATTTGAAGATAAATATCAAGGCAATGGGCATGACAGAGATCTGTACCACACAGTCAACATTACCTTAGGTAAGGTATGGATTATGTTATTGTTGCCATCAGCTGTGTGACTTTGAGCAAAAAGCAAATCCTACAAACACAATTTTTGAATCTGTAATGAATATATTGTATGTACCCACAGCTTCAGTTTGTGGCAGTTCTCTCTTTTTTTTTTAAGATTTTATTTATTTGTTTGACAGAGAGAAAGAGATTACAAGTAGGCAGAGAGGCAGGCAGAGAGGGGAGGAAGCAGGCTCCCTGCTGAGCAGTGAGCCCGATGTGGGGCTTGATCCCAGGACCCTGAGGTCATGACCTGAGCAGAGGCTTTAACCCACTGAGCCACCCAGGCACCCCGTGGAAGTTCTCTTGCCTCCATGTTAGCCATTAGGTTTTTCCATCTAGGAATGTCCCATAAAATATTACCAATTCCTGTAAATAAATATGCAGTAGTCAAGAATAGAATTTCATACTCAAAAATTTTGCTTCCCAAACACATCTCTCAACTTTTTATCTGTGATTACACATGGAATGCTATCTGGAATGAGGACCCCCAATTGTTAATGACAGTTAACATCTGAATGGTGGAATTTAGATTTGTATTTTTTCCATGTTCTTATTTGAAGTTTCCTGTCCTCATTTACTTTTTCTAAACTAAGTTCATTTCCTCTTTGCATGGCCAAAAAGTAAAGAGGAACCTCATTCAGGTCCCAAAAGGATGTTGTTCTTTTTATTTATTATTTTTAGAAAGATCTATTCTATCTGCTGCTTTCAGATCTGAATTCTGTCTCACACTCTCATCTCACTGGTGTAACAGTTAACAGAATTCTGTGCATGTGTTGATTGTGTGTCTTTGGATATTGTTGATTGTTTTTTTCATGAGACAAAGAAATAGAAAACCTGGATATTTGTGGATAGTCCTCAGTAAGTAAATTACTCCTATGTGAACTTTATAAATGCTAATTCATTGCAAAGATTCAATCATGTATCTACCTCTCTACACCTCCATGGTGGACTTTACAAATTAAGTATAAACACAGTCTGAATCCATCTTACCACAGAGCTTCAAGGGTATGCTGCAATCTGTTATAAATGACAGACAAGGTAAAGCCTGTGTACCATCTTGGATCTACAGAGCCAAAACCTAAATCCATGGAATGACACATAATCCATCTATGATCTGGCCCCTACCTCTTGTTCTAACTTCATCTTTAATGATTATCCTTAATTTACCATGCCAGAAAAATTTTGCTCAAATATGTTTTTTCTTACACTCTATGCCACTGCACATGCTATTTTCTTTCTGTGGTTTTTCCTCAGCTAACTTTTGCGCAAGAGGTGAGTTCATGTTCATCCATTTTTTCAGCTCAAATGTCAACTCTTTTATAAAGCCACATTGACATTCCATGCAGAGTTAAATCTGTTCTTGGTTCACTCAGGGTGCTGAGTACATGCTTTATTTTTAGCATCTATCTCTCTCTTATACTTTCACTTGTTTTTTGCACCAAACTCTGAAGTACTACAGGTCAAAGTTGGGTTCTGTTCATTTCGAGATTCCTAGGGCTTAGCAAAATTCTTGGAATCAAACAGATACTATAAATGAGTGTGACTAGACAAATAAATGACCAAAACTTACTTTTCTAAATGTAAATATTAAAAGCATCTTAGGAAAAGTTAAATATTCTGACTAAAGCTGATTAGTCAGAATAAACTAAATAATGCTGTAGAAACAAAGAACCTCCTAATCTCAAAGCTTCACTTCCCACCCATGCAAAATCTGCCATAGATGGTAACAGCCCCCATAGACCATCCATCTTCTAGAGACCCAGGAAGATAGTAGCTCCATTACACTGTGGCTTCACCATCTGGAACCTATGTGGTCTCCTGGTTGACATGAAAAGGGAAATTAGTGGGGATGGGAAACACACAGTCCATGAAATTTTTGAATCCAGAAATGATATAGTACATGCATGCTCAACCTCCTAAACTGGAATTAGTCACATGACTGCACCAAACCAAAAGTGGGAGGGGAAGTGTAGTATTTCCTTGGCCCAGAAGGAGAGGGTAGTGGCCTGTGGGTGAGTATTGTTAGTCCTTATCACTACTATAAATGCAATACAATGTGATTCTCTTAATTTGGAAGATGAACTACAGATGAATTATGAGTATAAACATAACATATACTACAATTGATCCATTGTTGTAAATAAAATCTGCCCTGCAGGATACCAACTGCATTGAACAAGGGGAGAGCCTATTTTAGGATCCTGTAAAATAATAGGACACCCAGGTTTGCAAGGGATAAAAAAAAAAAAGAATGAAATACAGCTACTGCCTGTGCCAATGATTTATTGGGGTGACTTAACTCCAAGAAGAGGTGACTGAGTAAGAAACTGTTACTATCTTCAAATTACTAGTGCTGTTTCAGATGAGTGGATTTGTTGCCTCAGAAAGGACTAAGCATAGGCTTTGTGAAAAGTTCTTCATTTCTGCAAGTGTTGCAGAATATCCTAACAAGGGAGAAATAAAATCTATTTAGTGGTTCATCAATTTTCAGATTCAGATGTAGTATAGTATTGTGGAAAGCATGCTTATTAAGTCTTCAAGTTTCTAGACATAGTTCTGTCAGAAAATGCCTGAATAATCTTTTATAAGTTATCCCAAGCACTCCGTGCCTTGATTTATTAATCTATAAAATACAGGAAAATCAAAGACATGAGTTCTCAGACCTCTTCCAGTTCCAAAAGCTTATAAGTCCTATAAGTCATGCATTCATTCATATAGTCTACCATAAAGATCAGGTGCAATAATTTAGTTCCAAATACTTAACAAAATCACTTCCTGGTGTCACTCCAACATCACCTTTCACCTCCTCTCTCTTTTCACACTGCCTTTTTCTTGGTGTGCCTTCTTCCTGTGAAAGATTACCAGGTGTTGAACACTCTTGTTAAAATCGTTAGTGCCCAACTGAAACATTTTCCTTGATGCAATCAGAATAAATGAAAGGACATTTAAATAGGAAGAAATTGAAAGTGTGCAGCTGTCCAAATAATGTATTGTTGGCATTAAATAGTAACTTATTCATGGGATTCTCCAGAGCTACCGCTGATGAATGAAAAAGGTCTCCCTTAGTCATGCTTTGGTAATAAAACTCAAAATAATGCAAGATAAAAATTATTTAGCTCTGATTTTATCTGTCTTCAAAATAGCAAATTGGATTTATTTCATGAGACCATCTGAAAAACCAGTGATAATAACACAGCTTTTTCATATATTCCAATAGCCTATGTAATTTAATTTGTGAAGACAAGATTTGACATCATCTTTATGTTGCCATAGAAAGTTGTAGAGATTTTTTTACTTCTTCCAATCCATAGGTTTTTCTTTACCAATATATAATATTGGTCCATGGAAAGAAGACAAAAATCCAAAATGCAAGAAAACTGTCAATTTTGTTGTCATCTAAGGTCTAGAATTTGTCTCTGTGGTTTTGCCTCATGCAAACTTAATTGCTGGAACTGGAACTTGTGGTTTTTTGAAGGATAATCAGGAAGTAAGGGGCAGCCAGGTGCAATACTTAGAGATACAACGGGACTTTTAACAGCTGATTACTATGGGTGCCTGGGTGGCTCAGTGGGTTAAAGCCTCCGCCTTCAGCTCGGGTCATGATCTCAGGGTCCTGGGATCGAGGCCTGCATCAGGCTCTCTGCTCGGCACAGAGCCTGCTTCCTCCTCTCTCTCTGCTTGCCTCTCAGCCTACTTGTGATCTTTCTCTCTCTCTCTCTCTCTCTCTCCCTCTGTCAAATAAATAAACAAAATCTTAAAAAAAAAAAAACCAGTTGATTACTATGAACTAAAAGGCAACTTTGGTGTCCAGGGGGAAGTGACATATGTGCTGCTTTTTTTTTTAAAGATTTTATTTATTTATATGACAGAGAGAGAGATTACAAGTAGGCAGAAAGGCAGAGAGAGAGGAGGAAGCAGGCTCCCTGCTGAGCAGAGAGCCCGAAGCGGGCCTCGGTCCCAGGACCCTGAGATCATGACCTGAGCCGAAGGCAGAGGCTTTAACCAACTGAGCCACCCAGGCACCCTCGACATATGTGCTTCTGAGGACATGGAAGGATTATCTAACCTTCCTTCTGACTGTTCTGCTCATGTATCTTAGTTTGAACTATTATAATAAAAACATCATAGATTTGGTGGCTTAAACAATTATTATTTTGCGCAGTTCAGAAGTCCAAGATTAAGATGCCAGTCAATTTTGTTTCTGGTAAGAACCAGCATCATGACTTGCAGATGACCACATTTTCACTGGGTACTTAGATGGCCTTTTTTTGTAAGGGTATGAATCCTATCACAAGGTCTTCACCCCCTTGACCTAATCACCTCCCAAAGGCTCCCACCTTCTAATACCATCAAATTGGGCTTAGATTTCAAGGTTTGAATTTGTGGGGAGAAACAGTCTGTAACATTATGCCTATCAACTAAAAAAAAGCTCTGTTCTCTCTCAAACAGTCCAGAAAACCAAGGTATCAATCCAAAGGATTCTCTTGGAGGCTCAACTTTTTATGCTCTATGCATTCAAAACCATGCTCACCTGTTTTTCAGTTTTATAGTCCTACTGCTCAGAGGTGACTGCAGAGACACATTTCATGACTCAGAGAGGCAACCCAGTTTTTAGTTCTCAAAAAATGTTGTAGAAGACAGTGTCATGTAGCAGAAAGAGAAAGAACTTTGCAAAAAGAAATATAAGGTTTCAATATGTGCCTTTTTATATAGGAGTTGTATAAATAAACTTAGATGCCAAATTTTCTGAGCCCCCTTTGCTCATTTTGCAGTTATTGCAAACATGTGCTGTTTCAGTTTTAGTGTACTTTAGCCCAGCCCACCCAAAGCTACTAGAAAACTCCTGAGGCAGATATTGGCACCAAACCTTGCAGACACAAGGCAACCAGTAAAGAAACAAAAAGTAGGCATTCTATGAAGGCCACGCTGAATAGATAAAATAAGGGGGGATCCTAGTTTCCTAATGACAGTTGCCAAGCTGTTCCCCAGAAGGCCAACTTTGGAAGTTATATGAAGTACACAGACAGAACTTTAAGTGAGAGCTAGTTTGCTGCTTCTTTTTGCAAGATGTACCCGTATTAATGTATCCACCCATCCCAGTTTTTTACTTCATTCCCTCATTCCATCATTAACCCTGATAGTTATGCACAGATCTGGAGTCTATGGCCCTTAAGATTGAAGAGAAAACTCAATCTTCTTCCAATAGGTTTGGTTTTGGAGGGTGGGGAGGAAAGGGAAGGGAACTCTGTGGCCAGGATAGCCTCCTGAGTTTCCTTTCTCATTTCTAGGAGACACAGGACCATTTCTCTCTCTCTTTCTTCTCTGATAAGTAATTACTCAAATTCAATGGAGAAAAAAAAATTAAAAAAAAAATTAAATGGAGAGTCTGCGCTCTATTTAATTAAGTCACAAATCAAAACTGATCCCAAACAAAGCCATCATATTCACAAGGTGATTTTTCAAAACCTCTTATATATCTTCATCTATTTATTAATCTAAGTGATATCAGTCAATTTCTAACACAGATGGTAGTATAAGAGCAACATATTCCATCTGGACCAACCAGATGGGCAAATGGGATTAAAGTTATGCAGATAGAAATTATAAGCTTTAGGAAAAGAAAAACACAAAATCCTAACTTCTTTTTTTAAATGACAGCATAGCTCCCATCATTGATAATATCTGTCTTCTAATAAAAAAAAAACAACACTACGATAAACAAACCCAGTTCTTATCACTGAATTTGTTCCCAATTTTAGAGTTATAAAAATTAATATTCTATTAGAAAAATTTTAACATAAGTTTAGGGACATAACTATCTACATAAATGAGATATATAGATATTTATTTAAGTTCAGAGATATAAATACCTATGTAATTTGAGAGGTGTAGATAAGTTAAATTAGATATATTGATGTTTATATGTTTAAGAGCATTGATATTTATTTAAGTTAGGAGCATAGCTATCTATATAAATTTAGAGGTGTAACTATGTATATAAGTTTAGTACTGTGGATAGCTTTATAGAGCTAGAGGTGTAGAAGCTATTTAAGGGCACAAATATCTAAGTTACAGGTATAAATTCTGCATAAGCTTAAGAAATAGTTATAAGTCAGAAACATAGATATTTACGTAAATTTTGGAATGCACATATCTATGTAAGTTTAGATGTATAGGTGTCTACATAAGATTATGGGTACAGATGTCTATTTAAATTAGCTGTGTAAAAATCTATTTAAGCTAGAGTGTAGATGTCTATATAATTTCCATTCTATCTCTTCATGAATCATATCTTTGAGCACTGACTGAAAATATATAAGTTATTTTTATGTTTATTATCTAATTTTACTAGGACCTCTGGAAAAGACAGACTTTTTTATGGGCAATGTACTGATTATATAGTTTCTTAGAAATTAATGGTTGGTCTTTCCAGCACAGACTCAATTCTGTGACAGCTATGGTCTGTTATTATGGATTTTATAATCAGATCTAAGGGCAAGACTTTTTTCTGCATCATATTAGGTATATAACTTGCTTAACTAATCAATCAATATAAAAAAATTGGTCGAGGGGCACCTGGGTGGCTCAGTTAGTTGAGGGTCTGACCCTTGATTTTGGCTCAGGTCATAGGATCAAGCCCTAGGATAGGCTCCACACTCAGTGGGGAATCTGCTCCAGATTTTCTCTCTCTCTCTCTCTCTCTCTCTCTCTCTCTCTCTCTCTCTCTCTCCCTCCCTTTGCCCCTCCCCCACTGCTGCACTCCCAGTATCTCTCCAAAATAAATAAACAAATATTTTTTTTAAAAGAGAGAAAAAATCGGTTAATTATAAGGATGAAATAGTATGACATGAGAATTTCTGGTGGATTTTGCCACTTATATGCTTCTCCCACAGACTATTAGATTGATTTGGGGTAAACATGGCCGTGGTAGAACCTATGATGCTCTGAGCTTCTCTTATGAAATCCACATATATATTTTGAGGATGGAGAAACACCCAGGAACCACCAGAGACAGAACATAAATAATCCCTAGTAAGGAAGAACTAACAGAAGTTCCTTCAGTTCTTAGTAGGCAGGAAGATAACGTGGCAAAAAGAGTGGGTCAAAAAGATGAGAACTAAAATTCATTCTTTTTTTTTTAAGATTTTATTTATTTATTTCACAGAGGGAGAGAGATCACAAGGAGGCAGAGAGGCAGGCAGAGAGAGAGACGGAAGCAGGCTCCCCGCTGAGCAGGGAGCCCGATGTGGGCCTCGATCCCAGGACCCTGAGATCATGACCTGAGCTGAAAGCAGAGGCTTTAACCCACTGAGCCACCCAGGCGCTCTAAAATTCATTCTTCTAATGAATTCAAACTCTTTTATCTCAAGAAGTTTCCCTGAGTTTTGGGGTCATCTACAAGGTGATGATAAAGATTATATTAACTTACTGAGTTAAAACTCTCCTAGACCTCTACAGAAAACTTAAACCAGTGTCAAATGGAGTCAGGGAACAGTCTTTAGCTAGATATTTGGTGGTCAGAGGGGGAGAGGGAACAAATACCAATGCACTCATTGTAAAAGCTGATTCTCTATATACAGTATCCTGTTTCATCTTTACAATGAGACACAGCAGATATTAATTTACCCATTTTGTGAATGAGAAATTAAGAATCACAGGAATTAAGTAACCAACCCTAGATTACACAGCTAGTATGTAGAAAAAGCAGAGTGGTAAAGCCAGCCAGTATGCTTCTAATTCTCAAGTTCTGTATATAATATCTCAAAATCTGCTCAGCAATGTTTGTCTCCGTGAAAAATTATTCAAATATTTTCTTGACTACATTGATTTTTTTTTCTTTGCTGAATACCCCTACTTGAAGCCAGCTTCCCCAGGATGTCCTAACAGGTAGGCTAAATTTTCACAAGCCTGTCTTTTCTTATGGTATCTTTCTGCTTCTTAGATATATAGCTCTGTAGTCCACTGGAAGAGATGCAGTAGACTTGTAACTCTCAGACTCATAATCCCAAACAGGGCTTTGTGGCCAAGACAATATGCTTTCACTTTCCTATTGTTCTGTCCATTGTATCCATGTTATGATTTTCCATAGTATGCTATCTTGTTAAGGCTCAATCAACATTCCCCATAAAACAATTCTTAAACCTATTTTATTGGTTTGAGGACACTATGAAATCCATCAGAGATGTATGTGAATATAAGAATTGTTTAGAGCTAGGTAATGTATTTTGTTTCATCAGTTAGGGAATCACATAAGTTTTTGACCAACATAATTGATTTACATAAGTCATCCTTTAACATTGCTTAAATATTAAACTCTGTTCTCTCTTTCTCATTTCCAATCTTGATTTTGGATGTCAGGCATTTTCTCTTACTTTTTAATGAAGCATTTCCTTATTTTATTGAATAAATTTAACATGTAATATTGTGTAAGTTTAAGGCATACAGCATGTTACTTTTACTCATTGTTTTATTATAATGTAACAATTTCACTCACAGTTTTATAATAAATTTCTTGCTTTCAGTTTTTCCCCTTCCAAACTATACTCTAAATGGCTTTAATAGTGAGATTTTTGAATGCCAAATGTTTTATATCAGTTTCTCAGGCAATTCTTGAACATTTTTTGATTCCCTACAAGGTAAAATTGATATTATGTACATGACCTTTATGAAGCATCCCCAATGGGCTTCTTCCCACTCTCCCTAAACATATTGTACTATAGGCTAGCTGTAGGTAACCACTACATGCTTTCTCAAGCTTCCTTTCATTGCACTCTAACCCTACTGAATTTGGACACTCCTCCCTTCTTTTCTTTATGTGAATAATTCTTGCCCATGCCTTACTCCAGCTGTAATATTAACGGTAAAACCTGTTAACCCATAAACTTTGGGTTCATTAGTTCTATATCCTAGGGAATTTTTGCTTAGTTTTCCCTAGGCCTGACATCCCATACTGGAGTCCTGGAAGAAGCACACACATCAACTGAAAATTACTGAGAGAATTCCATACCACTTGGTACACAGCTATTTCCCCAAGCCCTACAAGGGACCCACCATGACAACCTAGGCCTGCATGGTCAAGTGAGAGAGAACATCATCTACTGCCCCGGGATATGTCACATTGCCCTCGAATCCAACTAAATAAAGCCTCCATGCCCTTCTTTTGTGATACAACTGGTAGTCATTCTGTGTGGTCAGTACCTGTGCCATACTGTTAATTATTTATCACCCCTGTCTCTACCATAGCACTCAAGATACTTCATGAAAAAAAAATTGGCTTATTTGTTAATCTACTCAAAGTAGCCTTAAATGGTCTGAGGAAAGGAACTTTGTCATACTCATTTTATTACCAGCATCTAGAGATATGCATAGCAAAATCTGATAATTAATGAATGTTTTATTAGTGATTAAATGAAAGAGTGAATAAAATTTATGTACAGTATATCTATTAAACTTCTGGCTCCACTGAAAAGCCCTTTGCCAAAATGCCGTCATACAAAGCTGCACAGAGCAAAGTTGATACTTATTCCTAATTAGGTAAAATGGAAAAGAATACCTTGTGTCAGTCCTTCAATAGCCCCAAACAGGTTGGAACAAACCTTGAAATAATTTGCAAGTGAGGTCTGCTCTGCGTTCTCTGCCACCAGAGAAGAGGGCCGCACACTGGGAATACAGGCTGCCACTGATTTAAAGAAAACTATGTAAACTGGAGTGAGCCAAAGAAGTAAAATGTCACCAGACTTTCCATGCATTTTCAAGTTGCCTTTTTCTTGATGCAGCATTCACTTGGATGCTATAAACCTTCATTTATTTTCCAAAGCTCTGACAGAATTGATTCAGTTTCTGCTTGCTTTTTAGTGTTCCTTCCAGGGAAAAGAGCTTGGAGCTGCCTGTTCTGCCATTTTTCTGACATCACTCCAGACACCATAGTTACTATTTATGAAGTACACAACCACTGCTTTACACATCAGGGCTCCTTCTTCATTATTATCATTGTTATGGTTTGGCAGTTTTATTATACTTTGCATTTATTAAGAAACTCAAAATCACTGGGCAACTTTATTTCATATTATGCACTGGTATCTATACACA
Organism: Ailurus styani; assembly: GCA_002007465.1. Lineage (NCBI taxonomy): Eukaryota > Metazoa > Chordata > Mammalia > Carnivora > Ailuridae > Ailurus > Ailurus styani. The sequence goes on from LNAC01001614.1 coordinate 38,831, forward strand.
GTCTATTAAGATAATGTTTCAGAGAATTTGTGAAGAAATATGCTAATAAGGAGAGATGACAGTATGAACCATGACCAGTCATCTCAATTATCATAGGCCATTGATTATAGGTGAATGACCATGTATGGTGCACACTAAGAAACACCTCTATGGCATTAAATCCTGCCAATTTTCAAAAGCAAAGCATAAAATATTATAATATTATGAAATAATACACAAATCCTTGAGAATAAGTAAATACAAGTTGAACTGAATATTTACCCACACATAAAAATATGATATTTGAATTATTCAAAATATGACTACATAGTCAAAATGATCTATGAATATTTATTTGTTGCCCATTTGTGGAAACAAGTTGTAGACACAGCCATGCATAAGGAATTTCAGGATATTCATTTCTGTCTTGTTTCACTATTCCTGGAAAGGTGTCATGAAGAAAGTGCTAAATTGGAAGCTGTTATTCCTCAATTTTCTTTAAGCCTCAAGAGGCCAGGGTTATTTCTATCTTGCACATTGCTAAATCACCAGAGTCATGCTGAGGCAAATCAAAAACATTTAAGGAGTATTTGTTACATGCATTGATGGATGAATGAATAGGAGAATAAAAGCACTAAGGAACTAAATCTTTATCAATTTTTAACAATCACCTATCGGCTGGAGTAACAGATTAGAATCCAGAAGAGTCCCACCCTCAGAACAATTTTGCACTTGCTGGCCAATCTCAATGACTGCATTGGCAGAAGGTAGTCATAGTGCATGAGTTGCAAAGAAGAGTTCAGAGACATCTCCTCTGAAGTAGGTGCAACCTCTCCCAAGTGTGAAGACCCTCATAAGAATGGAAGACAGCAGGAGAACAGGAAGAAATCCATCAGAGACACTGCCATTTTTACCTTAAGAAAACTGAAGGCTGGGCGCCTGNCCCTGGCCCCTGTCGGCATTCTTGTATTGCCATCACTGAAGAATGAACGTTGGGTAGGAGAAGAAAAGAAGGACCCCTCAAGACCTTCAAGAAGCCTGTGACATCTTCCATATACATTTCAAAGTCTTTGGGAGGAGAAATAAATCTCTAAAAGATCACCAGAACACAGAAAATAGTGGATGAGGCTGTACAACAAATATCTCAATGCTAGAAGAGCCTAGAAGCCATATATAAATATACATGTGCTTGTACAAAATAATCAAAACACAAGCTGTATATATCAAGTTCTCTAAAAATGATTATGAAAAAAAATAATAAAGTATATAGTTAAAAATATGGGTAACATTTTTGAAGAAATGGGACATTTCAGTAGCGACACAAAAATGAGAAGGGTCCAAATAGAAATGTTAGAAATGAAAATACAATATCATGAATAAATTATTGTGCTTAATGGCAGACTGAAGACAGCAGAGGGAAGAAATAGTGACTATGAAGATGGATAAAAAGATAATGTGATAATACACAACTGAATGAATGAAACATTAAGAAAACTGAAGGCTGCACAGAAGACCTGCGGCACAGACCCACTCCCTGGCCCCTGTCAGCATTCAAACAAAGAACAAACAAAGAACAAACTGTGGAGCAAAATGGAATAGAAAATCTGAGATTTATGGTTTAATAACAAATAATATAAATGTATGAATAGTTGGAGTCTCCCCTCAAAAGAGAAGGGAAATAATGGGCAGTAACAAAATTGAAGAGATGTACTTTCCAAGATTGATTAAGAGAAATCTACACAAAGATTCCAGAAGTTCTTTGAACTCCAAAAGAATAAATGCAATAGAAAACCACACAAAACCACACCATTATAAAACGTTATAAAGCAAATTTAAAGAACAGATATTAAAAGCTTTCAGAGAAATAATACCAATTGCCTGCAAGGAAACAATGACTTCTCACAAAAAAAAAGGTGTTTAGAAGATAACCAAATAAAATACATAAGGTAATAAATAAGTCATTGAAAAAACTCTCAAAATAGAATTTTACATTGCTTAAAATATTATCCAAAATTGAAGATAAATAAAATCATTTTAATATAGTCAAAATGTGAGAAAATAATTTTCAAACTGACTTGTACAACACAAAATGTTTACAAAAATTTTTTATGAAAAAAATGATACCACCAAAAATCCAGATGTTCAGGAAAAAATAAGGAGCAAGAGAAACAATGAGTATATTGGTAAATACAAAATGTCCTTTAATAATTATCTCTCTATATTTGAAAAAGACTATTGAATAAGTAAGGTAAAAATAATAAATACATAGTAGATATGTTTATAGTATAGATATAGAAATAATATTTAAGGCAATGTAAGTGAAAGTATGAAGGAGATCAACAAAGTTACATTCATGTAAGCATTTACATTGTCTATAATGTAGTATGTTATTTAAAATGATACTTTCATAATTAGAAGCTAAGAATTATAATTTTTAGAGCAACCAATAAAACAATAATGCAAAAAGAGCAAAAAAACTCAATTGAAAATATTAAAGTAGAATCATAAAATGCATCTTTTATCCAAAACATGGTAGGAAAGGAGGAGGAAAAAAACCAGAAAACAAGAGGCAAATTTGAAATAAATGCAAGTATGAGAAATGTAAATACAATTGCACCAATAATTGCATTAAATGTGATTAGATTAAACACAAATTAAAAAGACAGAGCTTATCAACTGGATTAAAAATAATTAAAATAAAGAAGAAAATCAAAATAAAAATGCTAAAGACCAAACTGTCCTCTTTCCAAGAAGAAAAGTTTAAACATAAAGACACAGGTAGATGGAAATATTAAAGATGATTAAAGTTCTATTATGTAAATGCACACACAAAATAAATGACAAAGATTTCAACTGAGGGTTACTGGGGGGTGGGAGGGTAGAGATAGGGTGGATAGGTTGTGGATATTGGGGAGGGTTTGTGCTATGGTGAGTGCTGTGAAAAGTGTAAGCCTGATGATTCATAGACCTGTACCCCTGGGGCAAATAATAAAAAAAATTTTTAAAGAAGAAAGATTTCAAGAAAACATGATTATATCATGAGTTAAAAAAGATTTTGTAATGAAAAATATCAACTAATCAAAAATATTTCCAATACTAAATATGTTTATATATTATTAAATAAAAATTGATGAATCTTAAGATAGAAAACAATTCCACTCACAATCATAGCTGGAGATTTTAACACATATTTCTCAGTAATTAAAATCAAAGGAACAAAACTCAGTAGAAGTTTGGAAAATTGGAACAATAACATTAACAAACTTGACTTAGGCAATAATTATACAAGATCATAATACACAATATTTTCATGTGCACATTCAGTGTTCATGTAGATTGACTATATTCTTGGTCAAAAGATAAGAATCAATGAACACCAAGAAATTGAACTCATGAAAAATACTCTGATCATAGGAATATTACATTAATAATCAGTAACAATAAGATATGTTTAATTTCACAAATATTTGGAAATAAAACTTCTAAATAATTCCTATGTGGAAAAAAAGAAATTGTGAAGAAAATAGACAAAATATTTTGAACTGGAGGACAATACAAACCTTATTTATCACAGCTTGTGGCATGCAGTTTAATGCATGGGAGATGTTTACACTTTACATATTATATTGGAAAGGAGAAATTTTTTTAAAAGATTTATTTATTTGAGAGAGCAAGCACACAGGTGGGGAAGGGTCCAGAAGATCTTGAGGGAAAGGGACAAGCAGACTCCCTTCTGAGTAGGAAGCTTGCTTGATCCCAGGACCCTCAGATCATGACCTGAGCCAAAGCCACATGCTTAACTGACTAAGTCATCCAGGTGCCCTGGAAAGGAGAAACATTTAAAATTAATTTCTAAATTTGCAACTTAAAAAAGTATAAAACTATAGTTTATATAACTCTAAAAGTTTATATTCCTGTTTTTTCTAAGGTAAGTAGAGGAAAGGGAATAATAAAAACAAAAGGAGAAATCAATGTAATAAATAAGAAATAAATAGTTCACAAAAGCCAACAAAATTTTGATTCTTTGAAACGACTAATATGGTATACTCCAATAATCTAGACATAGGGAAAAATATATGAGATGCAAATTACCAACAACAGGAATAAAGGAGGAGTATTATTACAGATACCACTTAATAAAATAATAAAAAGACTTACTATGAACAAGTTCATGCCAATAATAAAGATAATTTATAGCAATAATAACAAATTCCTAACCCAGACAAAACACATAAACTACCAAAAACTGGCACAACAACAACAAAAAAGAGAAACCAAAAAAGCTCCCATCTACCAAAGGAACTGATTTTGTAATAAATATTTTCCTCAAGAAAATTTCTGTTCTAAATAGTTTCATTGTTGAATTCTACCAAAACTTGAAGATGAAAAATTACCAATCTTATGCAAACAGTTTAAGATTATAAGAGAGACTCGGATACTTCCCAATTTATTTATGAGGCAAGTTATATGGTAACCAACTTTTTAAAGAGCCAAACTTGGGCACTGCCAAAACAACAACAACAAATACATATATATATACATATACATATACATATACATATACATATACATATACATGTCTATATGTTATATACATATGCTATATATGTTATACATATATGTGTTATGTTGCTACATATATGTATATGTTATATATTATATATAATGACAAATGTATTATGTATGATAAATTACACAATCATATTTTATTAATTTAGCCTAAACATAAAATTGGAATTTATTTGAAAGTATATATCATTCTGGTTATTTTTGTCATACAAATGCAACTATTAAAATAAAACAACTGCCACCTGGGTGGCTCAGTAGGTTAAGCTGCTGCCTTCCACTCAGGTCATGATCCCAGTGTCCTGAGATTGAGCCTACACTGGGCTCTCTGCTGAGCAGGAAGTCTGGTTCTCCCTCTCCCTCTATCCCTCGTACCTGCTTGTTCATGAGCTCTCTCTCAAATAAATACATAAAATCCTAAAAAAAATAAATGAAACAACTTTCTCAGTAGCTACCAGTGGCAACTAGTAGTAATTAATAATGGAACGAATTAAACAATACATGTGGGAAAAATATAAAAAATATCACATATTGTTTTTTTGTCCTTCAACACTTCACATTTAATTTATGTTTTTAACACTTCATTGAGTATTTATATTTTGTATGCTATATTATTTACATTCTTAGGCTATAAAAATGTTTAACTTTTTAAAGGGAGGATATAATTATAGTAGGACTAAGTAAACTATTTAATAAAAAACAATATCAAACTGTTTTATTTATGTCCCATGATAAAGATTATTTTCTCTGTTTCCCTTTCTTATAATACTTTTTTAAATTGTCAGCAGAATTTAAAAAATTCTTTTCTTACATGTAACGTTAAAACTGAATATAATTAAACCTAAACTTCTCTGACTTGCAGCTCCTGCCCCGTGAAGCCTACATTATGAGAATTCCTGCTGTCAGGTCACTTGTGGCATCATGTTCAATGGGCTCTTGATACGTGTTTGAGCACAGACCACTTCAGAAATTACTATCAACAGCATTATTTAGGCTTGTGGAATTAATTTCCAGATTCGTAAATATGACCAATACGCTTATAATACTTATACACATGTTTCGGTATGTCAGATGCTTATTATTCAGGTCCTTTGTATCTGTACATTCATCATATATTTTATCCACATCTAAGATATTCATCATTTTTAGCATCCTGAAAAATCATTAGATGGTATAGGTTGAACTTTTCTTTTACAGGTAGTTTTTTTTAAAGAGAAGAGATCATTTGAAATTCTGAAATTGCATTCCAAAACTAGATAAACTACAGTTTAATAAAGTAATTTAGAAAGTCCTATTTAACTTGGTTGTCCTTTTCCTGAGAAATATTTTTAAATTCAGAAACCCTTTTGTTTCCAAAAACTGAATGTTGTTTTTTTTTCTTTTTGTTTTTGTTACAACTTACACAGAACATTGAACAACTCAGGTGTAGTCAATTCATTCATTTTTACAATATTTATGGCCTCTTCAATCATCACACAGTTTTGGAAAAAGCATATAAATTTCTGCTTTTACTCTAATCTTTTTTATCCATTCACATCCTCAATGTATTAGAGAAGAACATTCTTCTTGTTCCACATATATAAAATATGGTTTTATGGAAAGCCAAAATTTAAACTCTTTTTTATGACTAGTAGAAACGATACCCATCTTGTAGGCAAAGAAAGTTATCTTCTTTTTCTATGAAGTCAAAAATCTCATTAAGTGCTTCTACTCTTCTTGGGGCTACCAAAAAGTGACCAGTGTGATATTTCTATATATGTGTGTTATTTTCTATTTTGGTAACTTGGTAATTTATCACATTAATACAGTTGATGTGTCCTTCCAACTGCCACTGACTAACACAGTTGTTAAGCTTTCTTTTACTGTGATATCTGAGGTACCATTATCATTTCTCCCATTTTAATTATTTGAACTCATAGAAGATATGATCATAATACTTAAAAGATTAAAAATTATACGGTGTCAGTGCAAAGCACAATAGTTATAATGCAAAATCAAAGAAAGACTATTCATACAACTGTAATGCATTTAGTTTACTCTTCAGTTGTTTCATTCATATTTTTGCCCATATTTGGAAAAACAAAATAATTACTAGGGACTACTAGGATATACCATATAACATTGATACTAGAAACACTATATCATTAGCCCTTCATTAAAAAAAATAGCTGTTGTGTTATGAATGTCCGCATCCATCACAAACATTTTTGGCATCTCAGGGAGGAGTTTCCATTTAAAACAGAAAAACCCCAGACAAGCCATGATACTTGGTCAGCTAATAATCTCAACGGTGCTACCAAAACCTGAGAAGATATATGAAAAAAAGTACCACTGAGATTCATGTCCAAAGAAACAAAAATTCTTTGTCTGTAGTGTCATTTGTGAATATCTTCTTCCATTCATCAGCATTAGCCATCAGGGAAATTCAAATCAAAACCACATTGAAATATCACCTTACACCAGTTAGAATGGCCAAAATTAATAGGACAGGAAAAAACAAAGGTTGGAGAAGATGTGGAGAAAGGAGAACCCTCTTACACTGTTAGTGGGAATGCAAGTTGGTGCAGCCACTTTGGAAAACAGGGTGGAGGTTCCTCAAAATATTAAAAATAGAGCTACCTATAGCCCTGCAATTGCATTACTGGGTATTTACCCCAAATATACAGATGTAGTGAAAAGAAGAGCTATATGTACCCCAATGTCATAGAAGCAATGTCCACAATCACCAAACTGTGGAAAGAGCCAAAATGCCCTTCAACAGACGAATGGATAAAGAAGATGTGGTCCATATATACAATGGAATATTACACCTCCCTCAGAAAGGATGAATAACCAACTTTAGTATCAACATAGACGGGACTGGAGGAGATTATGCTGAGTAAAATAAGTCAAGCAGAGAAAGTCAATTATCATATGGTTTCACTTACTTGTGGAGCATAAGGAATAACATGGAGGACATTAGGAGAAGGAAAGGAAATGTGAATTGGGGTAAATTGGTGGTGGAGGGGACATGAAGCATGAGAGACTGTGGACTCTGAGAAACAAACTGAGGGTTTTGGTAGGGAGGGGTTGAGGGGATGGGTGCACCTGGTGGTAGGTATTAAGGAGGGCACGTACTGCATGGAGTACTGGATGTGGTGCATAAACAATGGATCTTGGATCACTGAAAAAATAAATTAAATTTTAAAAGATTCTTAATCATATAATAATCATATTCAGTCATTTTAAATGTGACACTACATTATGACCCAGCAGGGTACATTCTAGAGAAGTAATGTTTTAACATTCAAATATAAGTTAGTAGATTTCATCATATTAAAAAAAAATAAGGGGCACCTGGGTGGCTCAGTGGGTTAAAGCCTCTGCCTTCGGCTCAGGTCATGATCTCAGNGTCCTGGGATCGAGGCCCACATCGGGCTCTCTGCTCAGCAGGGAGCCTGCTTCCTCCTCTCTCCTCTCTCTCTGCCTGCCTCTCTGCCTACTTGTAATCTCTCTCTCTGTGTCAAATGAATAAATAAAATCTTTTAAAAATAAATAAATAAATAAATAAAATATTATCAATTGAACAGACATAATTATACAGTGATTTTAGGAGACTCGAAATCCATTATCAAATTTCCTATTTTTACAAAATAATTTAAAAAATCAGGAGACTTTAACTTAGCAACAATGTGTAAAAAGCAGTGCAAATTAACATATCTCCAAGTTTAAAAATAAGAGGTACAATAGTCTATTTCCAGGGTTAAACATGCAAAGAAGTGAACAGTTCAATATGATTATTTTACCCAAATATATGAAGACAAACCCTTCAGCACTTCCAGTTTGCAATAACTTCCCTCTTTTGCAATCCCATTTGTTAACTAAAAAGTACTCACCAAGCTCATCATAGATATTAATTTGATTCCAAATTGAATAAAAGTTCCGAAATCACAGAATCTAGGGATTTCAATATTACTTTAAATGGGCAAACGCTCTCTAAAATGCCATCAGAGAATTGCATGGCATTGAGAATTGTCCATTTCACAAAGATATCTAACAGAATCCATTCCTGGGTAACCAGTGTGAGTGGTCATATGTTAGTACTTGATTCCCTTCATAGAAGCTGAATGGCATGAAAACAAACCAGTCACTATTCTTGGTGCTTTTCCAAATCAGCTACATCATTTCCTTATTTACTTCCTCAAAGATATCTGAGCACCTTAATAATTGATCAATTACTGAATCATTAATTTACAGAAGAGATTCCCTTTCCTTTATTTTATATATGTGTATATATATATATATATATATATATATATATATATATATATTACTATGGCTATTATTATACTTTGGGGTAATTATCTGTTTAGAAATTCAGAATTATGTCTTCTCCAGTAGAAACATAATTCTAGGAAAACTAAAATTAATCCAGTTAGTTTCAGGGTCAAGAATAATTTTTAAAGCACAATTATGAATTAAGAACAGAACGAAAGGAAAATCCCAACAACAAATCAGTTAGAAATAAGCTGAAATAGTCAAAATATACAACAAAAGTATTCATTTAAATTAGTTTATTTGAATGAGTACTATATGCTAGAATATGTTTCATTAGAATGGATCATCCAGTTTATACCATCTGCAAGGTCTTCAAATTCTATCAGACTGCTGTGACATTTATGTGACTGTTGACATTCATTTCATTGCTTATTTATTTAATACCAATTTTATTACGGACATTCTAGTGTATTTATCAATAATCAACATTTTAAAATACACTAATTGAATATAACACATTCATAGAAAAATGTACACGTCGTAAGTGTAAAGATCTATGGATTGTTTTAACGTAAATACACACAGGTAATTCCCGTCTAGGACATGACCTCTTTGCCGAAGTCTCCCTTATTTCCCCACCAGTACCTATGCCTCACTATTCTCCCAGCATCACATGCCATCCGCACTTTTAAGACTCTAGAAAAATTCTGTCTATTATTTAACTTTGTAGAAATGAAATCCTACAACATATACAGTTTGGTTTCTGGCTTCCTTCACTCAAAATTATGTTGTATTAGTCATCCATTTGAGTCAGCATAACAAATTTATTTTCAATAATATATAAAATTCAAGTTATCAATAGTCACAAATTCCTTATTCTACTATAGATGGAAATTCGATTCATTGCTAGTTTTTGGCTAAAATAAATAGCGCTGCTATGAACATCCTTGCATACATCTTTGTTTACTTCCATTTTTATTGTCTTTTTCTCCCTCTTAACCTTTCAATGGACAGGTTTACTATTCTCCAAACAGTCCAATTTGTTTATATTTTTGGACTCCTATTTAAGAAATATTTCCATACTTTGTAGTCAGGGAGATATTTTTTAAAAGCTTTATTGTTTGGCCTTTCATATTTGGGTTCAAATTCACCAAGAGTTGTCTTTTACAATGTGCTGTGAAATAAGGTCAAGTTCCTTTTTCATTTTTCCTTCAACGCAGACCTCAAATAGACTCAAGACTATTAATCAAATAGCTCAGGCTTCTCCAATGCTTTTGACTACATATGTGAGTTCTGTTTCCAGATAATTCTATGCCACTGGTTTATTTTTTTAACTCTTATGTTAATACCACACTTCTCACTATGTAGCTTTGTAATAAACTGATAGTGTTTATCTTTCAACTTAGCTCTACTTTTTTTTCTAGATTGGCTTGATTATTCTTCAAGTTGGCCATCTGCATAATTTAAAAAAGTATTGAGGTAAAATTCATATAACATAACTGTTTTAATATGAATGATTCAGTAATATTTAGTGCCATAGGAAATTTGTGCAACCACATTTTTATAACTTCACAGCAAATACCGTGCATATTAAGCAGTCCTTTTTCATTCTCCCCTCTCCTAGTCCCCTGCAGTCACCACTCTGTGTTCTACCTTTATTGATTTATCCACTCTGCATATTTCATAAAAATGTGCAATACCTTATCAAAATTCTAATGGCCATTTGGCAAAAACTGAAAAGCTGATCCTCACATTCATATGGAGTTTGAAGAAGCCCTGATTAGTCAAAACAATATTGACAAAGAAGAAGACACAGGAATAAATATTCATGACCTTGGATTTGGCAATGGATTCTTATAAATGATGCCAAAAACATGCAATGAAAGAAAAAATAGATAAAATGAACATTGTCAAGATTTTTTTAAAAAAGCTTCAATTTATCAAACAATGTTATCAAGAAAGTGAGAAGACAGCCTACAGAATAGGGAAAATATTTTTAATAATATATATATATTTTAAATATGATTTATACATATAAAGGGTTTAATATCAAAAACATAAAGAATTCCTAAAATTCAGCAATGAGAAGAAAATAGGCCAATTACAAATGGTCAAATGACTTGAATAGACATTTCTGCTAAGAAGATATACAAATGGCCACACCACTCCAAATCAAGTAGGACGGTTAATAATTAAGACAGAGAAAGAAAGAGTAGAACCCCTGTACATTGCTGAAAGGAATCAGCTGCTGGGAAAATAATTTAGTGATTCCTCAAAAAGTTAAATGTAGAATTACCATGTGACCCATCAATTCCACTTTTAGATGTATGTCCAAGTGAATGTAAAGCTGGTATTCAAAGAAACACAGGTGCGTGAATGTTCATAGAGGCAGCATTTATGATAGGCAAAGATGAAAACAGTCCAAATGTCTATCAATCTATGAATGGATAAATGAAATATATATACATAAAATGGAATATTATTCAACTATAAAAAAGATGACGTGCTGATAATATGCTACTACTCGGATGAACCTTAGAAACATTATACTAATTCAAAGAAGACGGACACAAAAGGTTGTACATTCCACACACAAATTTTAACTCTAGTTCATCAATTACCATTTTATTAAAGATTTTATTTGATAGAGAGCAAGAAAGAGATGTGAATTACCATTTTAAAAATGTTAAAATATATGTATATATTTAATTACTAGTTTGGTGTTTTTCTACTACTATTTTTTTTACTATTGAGTTCCTCGATACATAAACATTGAACTTACCAGGTTTTTAATATTTTTCACTTATGTCATGTGGTTTTGTGTGTAAAAATTTAAACTTCTATCTTTAGTTTTATTTTAAGTATAAATTTTTTCATGCTACAGTAAAGGATAACTTTTTTTCATCTGCAGTTGCTTACATACAAAAGGTGAAAATTTTTATATTAACCTTTTATTAACAACTGTGCTACATTAACTTATTAGTTTCAAGACATCACCTGTATATTATTTTGTCCTTTATGTATGCACCATTTGCATTGTGTGAACAGTTGCAGTTATTTTTAAGAGATAAATATTAACTAAATGTTCCTAAATATCATTGGCAAATTATTTCTAAATATACCAAATGAGGACTGTAACCGATGATGATGAAAAAAAAGTCATTACAAACAACAGCACACTTCAAAAATAATAAAAGTATGAATAAACAGTGAGAAAAATGCCATTTATATCGGTCATGTGCAAATATTTCTACAACTGGCATCTAAGAGACAACCATGTAAATGAGGAAAGAAATTTTTAAAATGAAGAAAGGAACTTTGAGTGTAATCAGGAGATTAACTTGATTGTATTTCCAAATTGACATTCTGCTATCATGTGGTTTTAAATCTGATGGGTTCCGTAAGTTGTCTGTGTGTCACTTAAAGAACTTAAAATTACATTTTAGCTCTTTATTTATTCTTTTGAAGGAAAACCTGAATACCAAAAATAAGCATTCTGCTCTAGTCAACAAAAGGTTTTTTTTGTTTTGTTTTCCCTGGAAGCTTATTTATTTTCCAAAAAAGTAAATGACTCCATAGTATAAATTAAGGTAAAAATTTCCCCCAACCTTTGCTTTGCAACCAATTTCATTGATAGTACCACGATAGATCAGCCTTACTTAGAATTTTAGGAGATTCAAAAGAAATTTTATCAGTGTTTTAGGTCATTCCCTCTTTCTCCATACCCACTGATACTCTTGACAAATGAAAAATAGAAAGAAGTTGAACCCATATTTACTGTACCATGATGATTTTGACAAAATTGGTTTAATAAAAGATAGAAGAAACCCTATATTTTAGAAAGCCAGATATTGCTGATAAATTGAGATTGATGAGTGGGAACATCACATCCACCGTGGATTATCCTGAAGGGTGTGCAGAAGTCTTCCTTCTGAAACCCTTACTGACATGACTAATCCTCATCTGAAACAATATATATAGCCACGGCCTCCTCGGTATAGGCCCATACTTGGCATTTACTTGTATTTACATGCCTATCATATCATAAATCTGTTTACCTGTGTGTCTCCATCAGTGACCTTGGGCAGCAGCAAGGAAAAGGCTGTTTTCTGAATTCATACTCCAGCATCTCTCATAGAACCTGTGGCCTAGCCCAACAATGGCTGATTTAAACGGGACAGAACAGACACCAATTTCTTTCAATGGAGTGGAGAGTCAAATTTTCAATTATGAGAAGGAAAGGAATATTCTGCTGATGTGGCCCCATAGGGCAGTAAAGCATTTGAGGATAACTGCAGGTCAAGACACCTCTACTTGCTGAGATACATAATTTATAAAATCAAAAGAAGAAACTTAGTTATATCCTCAGAGGGATAAAGAGAATACATATTTTATGAATATCTTATCATTTAGATGTGAATGCTTTTTTGAAAGAACTCTTTTGTCAAAGAGCTTTTCACCCCGACCATATGAAATATAAACTCATCAGTAGTCCTTATTTTTATGAATTAAGGCCATAAAAGTAGCAACTAAAACATAGCCGTGGCTCTTAGAACGCTTTTGGGTACAGTTGATACCAAGTTAGACTCACTCCCTATTGCAACATCTGAAGTCCACAGGTAAAGACAGAGGAGACCTCATTTACTCAGGACGGAGTATCACTCACCCTCTCTCTCAATGTTTTGTTTGTTTGTTTTTTCCGAGTGGCAGTTCTCCCAATCTTTTAAAGTGTAATCCCCAATTCCTGTCATTACACTGTATCATTTTAATTTATTCTGGGTCTGCAGAAATTGAGAGATTGAAGATGCTAGGCATTACATACAAGCAGTTGCTGTTATGTTCCAGAGCTGTTCTGAAATGTATAGAACATATAACTTCACTTAAAGCTCACAATAGAATTGTTAAAGAGGCATCATTCCCCACATGTGAGATGTTTACTTACACAGAGAGTTTTGAATTCCGGTTTCATCCTTATCAGTTGTGTGTCTACATGGAAGTTATTTAAGGTCTCTTGAGTATTGCACCCCCCTCTCTGAGACACAGGCATGAGAATGATACCTACTCAACAGGTTGTTACAGGGCTTGCAAGGATTCCTCTGAAGTGCTAAACACAGTGGGTGTCACATAGTGAATCCTCAATAAATTTAGCAATTCTTATGAATACGTAAATGAATTGATCTCAGGACGCAACTTATAAATGATAGAATTAATATTCAAAGCCCAGGCTTTCTGGTTGTAAACCTGTGTTCCTAATTAGTAGGCTACATTTTTTTCTTATGTAAAATGCAGAAACTACAAACAAGAGTCATACCTGAAATTTTACGCAACAACAAATAGAATATCATTTTATATAATGTGTTGCCAACCCCTAGTTAACACTGAATACCTTAATTACCAGTAAATTCCTTTCCATTTACAAGTTAATAACCAACTGGGAATAAAAAAAAGAACAGTAAATAGAACAGCCTTTTAGATAACAAGTTAAAAAAAAAAAGGAATTCCAAAGATTTAAGCATGAGGAAAAGTGAAGAGATAAGAGATAAAAGGAAAAAGAAGTTTTGCCAAAGATTACTTTCTCTATTATTTTTTATAATTGTGTCAATGGCCTTACAATTCTGGGATGTGCATCCTCATCAGGAAACATCCTAACATCCTGCTTTGGATAAACATATCTGAACATCTAGCTGTCACCTCATTTACTACCTGAATATGCACAAAACGCTTCACTAAGAATTCAGATGTCATTTGCCAAAGACCTTGCATTTCTCCAGGTATTTGCTCTCTGATAGGGATTAAAGTCTTACAGCCACAGCACTGAGAGTCTGGAAACTCTGTCCCCTCTTGTGCAGAAGCAGTGCTAAGTGATGGCCTTTACCAGGTTGTTTTTCATCTCCCTTACCAACTGTAACATAAGATGCATATGAGGCACTGGAGGTTATTGAAAATGTAATCAGCGTCCTCTTGCCCTGGGTCTCCCGCAGGAACAGAGCACAAACAGCACAGCAACCCTGCCCTGGGGAGACACAAATACAACTCAAGGAAAGGCTTAAAAATAGTTTTATTTATGTAAAGTTATTATAGTTCATTTCATTTGCCCCTGCAACATCATCCGTTTCATATCTTCCTCACTTCTAGTTGCTCAGAGTACAAATTAATTCCCTGTGGATAAGGGCTGATGTTATTTAATACTGAGCACCTATTAATAAATCACATTAGGATACATAATTAATTATCTAACCCATTTGGGGGGTAATAAAATCATCTACTTTTAAATGTCCTTTGGGGAAATATGAATATAACCCAACCACGTTTTTAATGGCCCTTAGCATTAGCTGCAATCATTTAAAAGTTCTGATCTTTTTTCCTATATCCTACAAGTGAAAGGTTTTTTTAATCTTAATATTTTATGAAGATAAGATTTAGGGCTTTAGCTGAGTTATCAAAAAAAAAAAAGGAAGACTTGACTAGGTGGGGAAGTTGGAATAAGAAAAGAAGCTTACCTCAGAGATGCTGCGGGTTTGGTTCCGACCATTATGATAAAGCGAATATTATAATGGAGGGAGTCAAATGAATATTTTGGTTACCTAGTGCATATAAAAGTTATGTTTACACTATACTATAGTCTGTTACTTGTGTAATAGCATTATGTCTAAAAAAACAATTACATACCTTAATTAAAAAATACCTTATGGCTAAAAAATGCTAACCATCATCTGAGCTTTCAGTGAGTTGTAATCACTGATCACAGATTACCACAACACATATAGTAATAATGAAAAGGTTTGAAAGATTGCAAAAATTACCAAAATGAGACTCAGAAATATGAAATGAGCAAATCTTGTTGGAAAAAATGACACCAATGGACTTGCTTAATGCAGTTATCACAAACATTCAACTTATAAAAAATGCAGCATCTGTTAAGCAGAATAAAGTGAAGCACAATAAAGGAGTTATGTCCATATCTGATTGTATTTTGATTTAACCCATGACTGTTAAATAGCTTCTCCTTATTGGATGCTGGGTTTACCTACTTAAGTAGGAGTGAAATGAAAGAGCTTTCCTATTTTCAATCATGTGCAAAACTCGTTTACTATAATCAAAACAGTAATCCTTTAGATTGTACACAAATGCCCTGGGTAGAATGCAATTGTGCAAATAAACTAGAAACACTACTGATTTAAGTTTCTTAATCGCCTCTTTCAAACCTTAAATTCAGTTCATCCTGAATTCCTCTACCCCCTCTTCTACCCAACCTTCTAAACTTCACTGTGGGGTGCCTGGGTGGCTCAGTTGGTTAAGCATCCAACTCTTGGTTTCAGCTCAGGTCATAATCTCATACATCATGGGATCAAGCCCTGTGTTGGCCTCCACCATCAGAAGGAGTCCACTTAAAAGATTCTCTCTCCTTGTTCTTCCCCCTACTCACCCCCACACACACCCTTTCACAAATAAATAAATAAATAAATAAATAAACCTTTTTAAAAAGTCTTTACATTTCACTGACTTTACCGATGCCAGTGCTGAAAGGACTTCCCTGGGTAAGACCTCCTGGGGAAATTAAACGCTGACAGATTATGAGTAATTGGAAGCTAATGGGCATTCTTTCAGATGTCATCAGCACACCTAAAAAGAATGAAACATTAAAAGTAGGAATAGACAAATATGAGTGTTGAGATACAATGGGCAGATCATAAAAACAATGGTATTAATTTCTTACTACATATCATGGGCTTGAAAATCATTAATATTCCCCAACCACGGCAAAATCAAGAGTATTACTTTACTTCCTCAGGGAAGAGAAGAAATTAAACAAAACCTCTATAAGATGATGTACCTAGCCTTCCTTGATCTAACCTAATTCACCTCTGGTGGTACAAGAACTGAATACAGATCTTCCTCAACTATGATGGAGTTACATCCCAATAAACTTATCATAAATTGAAAATATTTTTAGTCAAAAATGCTAACCTACCAAATATCATAGCTTAGCCTTTCCTACCTTAAATATGCTCAGAACAATGACACTAGCCTATAGTTAGGCAAAGTCATCTAACATAAGGTCTATTTTATAACAAAATATTGTTGAAGATCTCATGTAATTTATTGAATACAATACTGAATATGAGAAACAAAATGGTTGTATCAATACAGAATGGTTGTAAATGATCCTGTTGATGACTGGGAGCTATGGCTCAATGTCATTGACCAGCATCCTGAGAGAGTATAATGTTGCATATCATTAATCCAAGGAAAGATCACAATTTAAAATTTTGACATATGGTTTCCATTGAATGCACATTCTTTTTACACCATTATAAAGCAGAAAATTCCTAAATTGAGCCATGTAAGTCAGGGACCATCTGTGTTAGATTCCTCTAACTCCACAATGCTGTTTCTTTACAACATGTCAGATTCTTGATTGTTAAATTGTGTGGTTCTAAGAGCTGGAGGAAGCAACAAATATTCAGAGAAGGCCAGCTTTATTGTAGACTACAGAAGATAAAAGAAAGGAATAATTAAGAAAAAATGGATCTCAAAGCACGGGTCACAGTCAATTAGGTTAAATAGATATATTCTAGCATATGATTTTATTTTTCATTTTATTTTACTATATTTATAGTTATTTTCTTAATGATTGCCCTGGGGATTACAATCAACATCTTAATTTGTAACAATCTAATTTGAATTAATGCCAACTTAATCTCAATAGTATATTAGAACATTACCCTTAGAGAGTGCTATCCCCCTTCCCCTCCTTTGTGCATCTATTGCTATTATTATATCCATAGGCTATGTATGTCAGTCACCAAAGATTTATAATTATTACCTTACTCAGTTTTCTTTTAAATCTTATAGGAGAACAAAAAATTATAAGCAAAAATGTATTTATACTGTCTTTATACATATAGACTGTATTTACTTACATGGCTACATTTACCAGTGCTCCTTATTATTCTATCAGCATACAAGTTACTGTCTCGTGTCTTTTATTTCAGTCCAAGGGACTCCCTTTAGTATTTCTTCTAAGGCAGGTTCACTAGTGACAGATTCTCTCAGCTTTTATCTAGGAAAGTCTTAAGTTACCTTTCACTTCAATTCTTGGTTGACAATTTTTCTTTCAGCACTTTGAATACATCTTTCTGTAGTTCCCTGGCTTTCAAGGTCTCTGGTGAGAAATTAGCCATTAACCATATTGATAATAACATGTATGTGACAAGTCATTTCTTTCTTGCTGCTTCCAAAGTTCTCCTAGTTTTTAGCTTTGGTTATGGTATGCCTAGGTGTGGGTATCTTTGAAATTATACTACTTGAAACGTTGAGCTTCTTTGATGTATAGATTAATGTTTTTCAGCAAACTTGGGAATATTTTGGCCATGTTTTTCTTTAAATATTCTTTCTGCCCCCTCTTGCCTTTCGTCTTCATCTTGGAATCCCATTATGTATATGTTGATAAGTTTGATGGCTTCCCACATGTATCTGAAAGTCTGTTTTGTTCATTTTTATTTATCTTTATGTTCTTCATACTTCTTAATATCAGTCAACATATCTACAAGTTTACTGATTTTTTCTTCAGCTTAGTCAAATCTGTGATGAGTCCCTCTAGTGATTTTTTTTCAGTATTGTATTTTTCTTCCTTTTTTTTTTTTTAACTAGGCTCCACACCCAATGTGGGGTTTAAACTCATGACCCTCAGATCAAGAGTTGCATGCTCTACTGACTGAACCAGCCAGACACCATGGTATTATTCTTCTTAACTCCAGAATTTCTATTTTATGTTTTTTAAAATAATCTCTGTATTTTTATGTATGTTCTATATTTGCTGAGTTATCATTTTTATATCTCCCTTTAGTTATTTAGACATAATTTCCTTGTAAGGTTTCCCGGTAGCCCTCCCAGTAATGGCGGATTAAGCAAAGCACCAGACGAATAGGCAGGAGGGGAGTTTTTAATAGAGACGCCCTCCAGCGAGGTTCCGCGTCTCCAAGAGAAGGGAGTCGGGGAAGTCGCCCCAAAGGCAGGGTGATGAGGGTCTTTATTGGGAACGGTAGGGGGGGTGGGGAGAGTCCGGCTAGGCGGGGACGGAGAGTTTTGGTTTCTCGCTTAGGTTTTGGTTTCCTGAAGTTGACAGGTCAGCTGAAGGGGTTTTGACAAGAGGGTCAGCAGTCTTGGACTTCCTCTATTTTGTACAGCTTTCATTTCCCTCCAGCACAACATTCCTTTAGTTTTCTGGAAATATTTAATATAACTTTTTTAAAGATTTTCTAGCAATTCCAAAGTCTGGCTTCTTAGAGACAGTTTCTATTGATAGGTTTTGTTTTCTTTTCATGATTTATATATTCTAGTTTTTTTTTTGCATGCCTCGTAATTTTTTTTCAAACAAATCATTTTTTTAAAATGTTGTGAAGGAAATACAGAAATGAATTCTTCCTTTATCCCAGGAGCTGCTGCTGCTACTGTGTATGGTTGATGTTATTGATTCTGTAGTTGGCTTCTTTCATGGATATTCAGATCTAATTCTATAATGTTTGTATTTTCAATCATGTGTGGCCTTTGAAATTTCTGTTCAGTTAGCTTAGGTCAGCTAATGATAAGACAGAGATTTTCCTAAATCAATGAGTCTCCCCACCTTTGTTGAAAGTTCTGTTGTACAAGTTAGAGTACACATTCAACGATGATCCATTCAGTTTACCATAGTGCCCAGACCTTCATTTTTTTTTTTTCTCATCAAAACACACCGTGTAAAGTAAGAGCTTAGATCTCTCTCAACTGTTTCTTGGGCATGAACATAGATTTACTAGATGTGTGTGGCCTTCTAGATTATAAGGAATATGTTGGAAATGTTCCAACCTATGGACAGCAGTTTTTAAGAATTTTGGGTAGCCAATTTTTTTTTCTCAATTGTTATCCACTGCCTCAAGAATCTGTGAAGTTAAGAACATTTGGAAAATGTTGCTGACAAACGTCTGAGAAAAGTTTTTGTCATCGGGCAAGGTCTAAGTCAGGTCAAATAAACACAACCCAGAAAGTGTGCTCTTCCAGTGAACCACCTCATAGCTAAATAATGGTTATGGTATGGTTATGGTATGCCTGGGAATGAGGCTATAGAAGAATTCCAACTGCATTTTGCTTACTCTATTGGATACTACTGGGTTTTGTGTTTTGTGTTTGTTTGTTTATTTGTTTGTTTAAAGATTTTATTTATTATTTGACACAGAGAGAGACATCACAAGTAGGCAGAGAGGCAGGCAGAGAGCCAGGCAGAGAGAGAGCGGGAAGCAGGCTCCCTGCTGAGTGAGAGCTTGATGCAGTGCTTGATCCCAGGACCCTAAGATCATGACCCCAGCCTAAGGCAGAGGCTTAACCCACTGAGCCACCCAGGCGCCCCTGTTTGTTTGTTTTGTTTTTGTTTCGCTTTTGCTGTTTTTTACCATAACTGCGTTTGTTGGTTTACAAGGTTACCTTGGAGCTGAAAGCGAGATGGGAAGAGAGCACGTTAAAATGCCGCAAAGCTTACTCTTCTTAGCATGAGTCAGCCGTTTTTTGTGAACAAATGCTACAAGCCTTTGGTTAACTTCTTTAATTAACATATAACAGGCTGCCATGCTCACTGAAATGTTTCCACTCAGTGGTTTGTGTGCACACATGTCCAAGGCATTGTGCATCCATAGCTATCCATCCATTTATCATCCATCTACTGGTCCATCCATCTGCAACAAGATAGCAGTGTGTTCTGACCAGGGTTCATAGTACTGGGAGCTGGGCTTTCAGACAGCTCGGGATTCAGATCTTAGTCCTTAAAAAGTGGTTTCTCAGGATACTAAAAATCCCTTTCTGAGACAATAGAAATCAGAGCGATGAGAGAAATTGATGCTTGAGCTTCTAACCCCAACTAAACTGGGGTGGCCTAAAACTCAGTCTCCGAATGTTCTGAGATAGACAAAAAAAAGTCAGATGAACAAATTTCAGAATTCTGAAGTGCTGACTTTGACCATTCTTTCCAAGTTTTCTCATTGCTTTTATGAAGAAGATAATTGTTTGAGGTTTTATTCTGTCATTTTTACTTACATTCCCCGAGGATTTAATTATGAAGAAGGGAGAAGAGAAAGAAATAAAGGTGAAGGCATCAAGTTAGGTGTTAGCATAAAAGCAGGAATTAGCTTGCAATATGTTAGTTAATGAAACAATTAATTGGACAGAAGCAGTGGGAGTTTATGGGCTAATTAGGGTAAGTTGGTTGCAGCCAGTGATTAAGGGCCTTGACGATCAGGATGGGTAGTCTGATGGTGTTATTGAGCCAATAGGAATCTCTTGTTGGTTTAAAGGAATTCCAGTCAAGCAATCCCATCATGAAATCCCAAAATCTAATCTCTCACATTCAGTGAATTAAAGCACTTCTAGCAAATACGTTTTCTTGCTAAATTAAAAGTAAAATACTGTTTCTTGTTCCATTGTTTCTTCATTCATTATAAACAGAGGTGATTGAGATCTGATTCGGTCCGGATAAGCATGTTGTACAGGGGTAACAAGGATAACAACAGCAGCAATGGGAAAAATGGGGGACTGGAAAAAAATAAAAATGTGATCCTATTCATGCCCTCCGACCACCATAGTTTAGGAGATATTTTCTATCATTTCGAGATTCTCCAGTTTCTGCTGGAGTGTGAACCTTCTCTAGAGAGTCTTGCACCAGCAATTAAATGATGTTTGTCACATCAACTCAAAACTCCTTGGCCCACATTTGTATCATAACCTCACCTTCACATGGGAATCGCAAATGTGTGTTATATCTGCCAGCGAGGCAGAGAGCCAGAGAAACTCAGAGAATGTCCTACATAATTAGCATAAACTCCTCACACCAGACATCTTGCTAGGCACTGGGTTTAGCATGGGTATTGTTGTGTTAACTTCACAATAATGGCTATAGGCCTAGAAAATAATCCTTTATTCTTATTATACCTTTGGGGCATGTCCCACAGGGAGACTTACTGGCAGCTTAATGACTCCACTCCTTTGATTATTATCACTGAGGAGTTAGTACCTGTTAAATATGTATCTATACATTTTTACCAATGTAGACCCCATCATCAAGTTACTCCCCCTTCTCTATAACCTAGTCTGTGGACAATCTGTCTCCATACCTGCCTTTCCCTACCTTTGGAAATCTTTTATGTGAGGAGGAAAAATTTTATTTGCCAATGCCCTCAGACCCTTGTTCATAAAGATAGATGCAATTCCTAACTAGTGAACTTCTAAACGTACTAAAGATTTTACACTGACACCCATCATGTCATTCAAACCAGAAATCTAGAATCAACCTTGATTCCTTTCCATTCCAGATCCATATCACCTAACCTATAACCTAACTCTCTAGAGAGTGCAAGACTCTCTAGAAAGGGTTCTCACTCCAGCAGAAACTGGAGAATCTCAACCACCCACCCCGTAATATCCCTTCATGTATTGAATCTTGTCTGCTCCCTGGCACCTTGTGCATGTCTTTTTCCATTATCAGACTTATGAAAGGATAATTGCACATTTCCATTCCTAACTCATCAGATGTCTAAGGTATATTTATCTCTGAATCTTTACTATTTAACACTCTGCCTCCCAGATAATAGATGTTCGATATGTATGTAGCATGAGTATTTAATTCCTTTGTCCACAGCTCAACCTATCATCAAGTTACTCCCCCTTCTCTATAACCTAGGTTGTGGACAATCTATCCCCATATGGCTGCCCTAGCTATAGTCTTTATCATCTCCCACTCGACTATATCAATATCTTGCTTTCTTGGCACTCCTATTGATTTTAAATATCATTTCCCAATTTAAATTTCTAAAATGAGTTTTCCATGTCTGTACCTATGAAGAATGAATTGACTTCTAATTATCTATAGGATAACATCGAGATTCCTGAACACAAGACAGAATGCTCTTCTTGAACTGGCCCTTACCTACTTGTTCATCCTCTTCCTAAAGAACTGCTCCATTTTATTTCCCACCCCAGCAACATAGAAGCACTTGCAGTTTCCCAAATGTGTAGCTCTCTTTCATATGCTGATATCTTTGTACAAATTGTGCCCTTCGCATGGAATATCCTCTCCAGTTTCATACAGTTGACAGACTCCCCTCAAAATTATATTAAACAACCACTCACCCTGTAATATCCCTTGATGTATTGAATCTTGTCTGCTCCCTGGCACCTAGTGCATGTCTCCATTATCAGACTTACGAAAGGATAATTGCACGTTTCCATTCCTAACTCATCAGATGTCTGAGGTACATTTATCTCTGAATCTTTACTATTTAACACTCTGCCTCCCAGATAATAGATGTTCGATATGTATGTAGCATGAGTATTTAATTCCTTTGTCCACAGCTCAATTGAGTGATATTCTCTGATTTGTCTTGATCATAGAGACTTTAAACCTTTCTTTCACAGATACATGGGCCCAAAATGTCCAAATCAGTTCCCTGTTAGGTATTTATGATGCCCTGAAAAGTTTAGGTGTTCAAGGGTATTGACCAGATGAAGCATCCAAGCTTTACATTTACTCTAAAATCTACTGACTCTTTTCACCCATTCTTCCTCTGACACATTCTTCTCTTTGAGTGACTTTGTCCTTCCTTTTCAGGACAAGGAACAACTACAGTTGATGTCCATATCATCTATACACTCTGTCTTGGACAATAAACCTGAGAGCTAAGTTGGGCCTGGACTTTTTCAACACAACCAAAAGAAGAGATTATGTCCACAAAATTCATTGGCCTTTTCTTTTAGAGTATAATGGAAATAAATTCAAACTGAACAAATACATTGGCTTTATCACTACAGAGAATTCCAGTACATTTTTTTAAAATAATTATATGAATAAAATAGAACACTGATGAGTGTAATAAAGGATCTTGAACAATTGTAAAAATCTATAAACAAGGGCACCTGGGTGGTGCAGTCGGGTAAGCCGCTGCCTTTGGATCAGGTTATGATTCCAGGGTCCTGGGATCTAGTCCCACATCGGGCTCCCTGCTCAGCGGAGAGCCTGCCTCTCCCTCTCCCTCTGCCTATTGCTTTGCCTACTTGTATTCTCTCTCTCTGCCAAATAAACAAATAAACAAATCTTTAAAAAAAATCTATAAACAATCAAACAAAAACACAAAGAGCACACACATGGTGGTGATCCTAAAGAACAGCTATACCAACCTTTTATCCAAGGTAAAACCTCAGGCTGCAGATATTCAAAAAGCTTTGGGGAATGGAAACTTCCCAGTCTGGGAAGATAGGATAGTGAAGTGGTTAGCAGCCAGACTCTGAATCTTGATTATGTGGTGACAAGTCCTAGCTCTGATGTATATTATTTACATGACCTTGGACAAGTCATGTAATTTTATAGGGCTTTACTAGATCATTTGCAGTACCAAGAAAGGAAGCATACCTCCCTCATGAGGTATGTGTGAAGACTGAGTGAATATAGGGGAGGTTCTTAGTACATGTCCCGTCTAGAGCAAGTACTCCATAATTCTTAGTATTATTCATGACGTAGTTTATTCTAGTGTTTAACAATTTTTATACTGTTTCTTATGATAGAAATATATATTATCATAGGTTTATTTATTATACTGGGGTCATTGATTTAGCTTGCTCTGTGTACTGTCCTAAACACCATAATATTAGCTTTCTTTCACTGTATCTTTATTGTATAAGAAAATTCAGGAATAAACAATTTAAATTATTTTCTCAAGGTCACATGTCATATAAGGCAGGACTTGGATTTCAACACCAGACCATCTAGTCCAGGCTCTTGATCAAATCTAACACTTCCTGGTTCTGAGTTCAGCCTCCTGGAATACAGAGGAAGGGTAATTTTATCCTCTCTCTTCATCCTTTCTTCACTCAATGTTCCTTGGTTGTAAGAGCTTCCAGAATCTCCATACCTAGACTGCTCTCCAGTGAATATTCCTTTC
Source organism: Ailurus styani (assembly GCA_002007465.1). NCBI lineage: Eukaryota > Metazoa > Chordata > Mammalia > Carnivora > Ailuridae > Ailurus > Ailurus styani. The sequence continues at coordinate 63,592 of LNAC01001614.1, forward strand.
ATTTTAGTCAGAAGGAATGTACTTAGGACTCATTGCTCCTTAAAAAGTCCTGGAAAGTTAGGCCAAAACTTGTGGTGGTGTTTTGTTGTTGTTGTTTTGGGGTTTTGTTGTCATTGTTTTTTTAATGTTGGTTGGATTCTTCTAATATCTGCTTTTTGTTTGTACCTGTTATAAGGCAGACGTAGTGTTAGGTCAAAAATTTGTAACCAGTTAGAGAGCAAAAGGGAAAAAAAAGAAAATTGCAACAGAGTAAATGCAGTAAGACTATTTACAGCATATTATAGCTATGTAAAAGCAGGAGCATCCAATGCAGGGAAAGCTTCCAGGAAGAGGTGATAGTTAACTGTATATTAAAGGATGTTGTAGAACCAAGTGAAGAGAGAAGAGAGGTAAGGATTAATTAATTAATTAATTAATTAATTAATAAAGAAGCAAACAAACCAGGGTGTCCCAGATAGACATAGCGTCTTCAAGGTGTCATGTTTCCTCTGCAGAGCCTTACTTATTGGATATTTGCTTTTCAAGAAAGAAGAAATCAGATGACTGATTTTGGGAAGGTTAAGTACTGCATTATTTATCTATAACTGCATAATAAATTACTAAAAACTTAGCAGCTTAAAATAGTACACATTTATTTCCTCTTTTCTGTGAGCCATTAGTACAGGCACTGCTTAGGTAGCCTCTCTGACTCAGGGAGGCTATAATGAAGGTATTGGCCAGGGATCCAGTCATCTTAAGGCTTGCATGGAAAAGTATCAACTTCTAATTTGACTCATGTGACTGTTTCCAATTTCCTGTTATATGTTGGCCAGAGACATCACTCAGTTACTTGCCAAAATGGCCTCTTCACTGGGAAGCTCAAAAAAGGGCTACTAGCTTCCCTCAGAGCAAGGGAGTGAGAGAACATCCAGTACAGGAGTCACGATCTTTTGTGACCTAATCTTGGAAGTGACATTCCATCATTTCTCTTACATTTTATTTGAGCTAGTCTAGTGTTTTTTGATAAAATACAGGATACCAGATAAATCTGAACTTCAGGTAAATATTGTTTTTAGTATAAGTATATTCTAAATATTACATGAGGCATGTTTATACTAAAAAAACACATATGTTGTTTATCTAAAATTTCATTTAAGTGGGCGTCCTGAAATTTTGCTTACCAAGTCTAACACATCTAAGCCAGTGACACCCTTTTACCTTTACCACATTCTATTCATTAGAAGCAAACCACAATAGGTCCAATTCACATTCAAAAAGGTGGAGGATTATACACGATTGTGAACATTAGTCTATGGAATTTACTGGGGAACATCTCGGAGGCTACTTATAGCAGTGATTAAAAAAATTATTATGTCCTTTATGGTACATTCTGGGTCTCTGTAGAGGCGTTTCAACATATTTTCCCTAAATTGTCTTAGCCCCCCACTGAAGCGGTCTGCATTACTCTGCTAAGACTGCCATAACAAAATACCATAGTCTGGGTGGCTTAAATAACAGTTATTTTTCTCACGGTACTAGAATTTTAAAGTCCAAGATCAAGCAAGGTACCAGTTGGGTTTATTTATGATGAGTCTCCTCTTCCCTGCTTGTAGATGGTCACTTTCTTTTTGTGTCTTTACATTGTCTTTCCTCTGTGCTGGTGAGAGAGAGTGACAAATCCCTGGTGTCTCTCTTCTTATAAGGGTACTCATCCTATAGGAATAGGGCCCCACCCTTATGGCCTTATTTAACCTTAATTACCTCCCTAAAGTCCTTCTCTCTGAATAAAATCACTTTGGAGGTAAGGACTTCAACCTGAAATTTAGGGGACACAGTTCAGTCTATGACTCAGTTTTTTACAATAAAAGAACAAATTAGAGAAGTTCAGTCTGCTGTTATAGTCATAGTCCATGTACTGATTGTAGACAGAAAGCACTTTCCATTCTCATTCTGGGTTTAGAGGCTGACATGATAGGAAAGGACCCTTTAGCTCTCCTTTTGTCTGAAATCAAGCCCAAGCAAGAAATTGTACAAAATGTGTTTCAGAAACTTTGCACTATAAAGTGAGTTAGTGGAGAGTTCTTTCCACATGCTTCCCAAATGGTGCAGTCATATGTAAAGGCTGATTGTTTATATTTTATGGTGCATACTTCAGGTGAGATGAATAACCTAAAGGCATTTTCTGGTCCTTAAGTCAGGCAATTTGATAACCTAAAGGTCAATGTTGAAAGTCACTCATTAAGGAAACTCCCAACAGCTTTGCACTCCCGTAAGAATGCTGTAATGAAGCCAACATACAAAGCAGAAGTAGCTGGGTGAGGCTGCTTGAACTGGGAGTTAGAAGGTTTGGGTTTCTAGCTAAGAGACTTTGGTATCAGGAGCTTATTGGCTTTGCTGGTGTTCATTTCTGTCCTCTTAGAGTCACTCGCTGTTGAACCTGAAACAAGGCTCTTCTTTTTTCTTTTACCCCTATTTAAATATATCAGATTAGCATTTTCTTAGGCAAGGCCTCATATAGGAATGGTTTCTCTCTGCTGAAATCCCAAATGGAACATTTGCTATTAACTTAAACTCCATATGTGGCATTTTATCCTGGGGAAAAACAAACAAACAAACAAACAAACATACATACATACAGCCTCATTCCCTCTGGCAAACTACAAAGAATTGAGTGAAATTCAAAGGCTACATAAATACTTCCATTAAAGAATGCTGACTAGTAAGGGTTGGAGGTCTGACTTATGGGACTTGAAGAGTGGGGTTTCATGAGACTTTGAAAAATCATACATTTTAACAGGTAAAAATTCTCCTTCAGGATATAGTTCAACATTTTTAGATGACACATAGCCCATCATGATCTCATTTCTGTATAACTTTGCATCCCATCTCCCTCCTTCACCTTGTACATCAAACTTAAAACTTTTTCCTTAGCATTTTGCTAAAAGTGCCATGCATTCTTTCTCACCTTTATGTCTTTGAAGGTAACTTGCCACTGCTTGAAAGGCACAAACTCCTGTTTAATTGGCAAACTGTGAGCAACCCTCCCGAATTCAGCTAACACATCAATATTCCTAGGAAGCATGTCTTGGTTGACACTCCCCTACCCCCTTGGGTTAAATGAACCACACTTGTTCTCCTGGAAATGTGTTCCTACCTCTATTTTACAATATACTATCATTTTGTGATTATTTGTTTACTTGTCAATACCTCACTCCAAAATAAAATGATATAGAGTTCTTTGAAGACAAGGATAATTCTATTTTTGGTTGAATTCCTAATTTTATTTTTATTTTATTTTATTTTATTTTTTCCAGGACCATGGGACTATCACACAGCCACAGTCCAAAGATTGGTAGCAAGTTTCCCATCAGTTCCTGAGCCAACTGAGAGCTATGAGTGTCTGATTTCTCAAAGGAAACCTGGTCATCCTGTCCCTGAACACTTGGTGCTTAGCCAGCTGGAACAATCACAATCTCCAGGGTGGGAAGCCAATTGGCTTACCTCCCCTGGCTGATTGAGAGGTCTTAATTCTGAAAAGCAGATGGTTTGCACATGCTTAGTATGTTACAGGACCTGGTCAGTGTAGAAAGAGCCTTCTGAGGGAATACTGCATCAAGGCCCCATTCCAACCACTTGACCATCGCTGAGATCACATACTTGGCACTGCTGAATCACTTCTGCCCTTATCTCCTGATGAGAAGGACAGGGAGCACATACACATTCCTAAATTATAACTCCTAATGGAGTGTGTGGTTCAACAATGTCCTTAACGAATAAGGATAAATCTTTTTAAATTTCAGTTCCCTGCAGTTACAATCAAAGACATCACATCAGTTTCATTAACTACAATAGTACCATGGAATGTATAGAAATATGTCATTCAGGATGATTTATTTGTCTCTTAAAAGAATAAGATCTTGTACTGGCTGCTAAAAAGCTTAACATATTATTCTGGCTTTTAACGTACTTACAATAAATTTGGGGTTACCCAATGCATGTTTAACTAGAATTATAACTAAAGTATAACAGTCGACATTTATTGATTTCTTAAATTGTAGTAAGCCTTGTGCCATGCATGCAATAAATTAAATGTGACAGAGTTATTGTCCTTAAGAATTTAACATTCCAGTCTGAGGGACAAAGAAGACATAGATAATTAAAGTATTTTTCAAAAAGTAAGTTACAGAATTATAAACCTTAAACTGAAGAATTGAATAAAATGGGAAGGGGAATATATATATATATATATATATACACACACACACACACACACACACACACACACAAATACTAATTCATCTTGCCTCAATCCAGATGGTTTGATCAATAATTAAATACTTTACTCTGTCTAGGCAATCAGTTGCAGATGTGGTTCATCTTTAATGACATCTTCCATATTTAAAAGAATACCTTGATGTCTACCCTTCAGAGTCCATGGCTGAAACCCCTGTAATAATAGATACATTAACAAAAGAAAAACAAACAAGCATATTAACATTTCTACCTCATGTGTACATGAGAGATATCCAGGGAAAAATGAGTAAGTCTCGGAGGAGGCTTAGAACCCAAGCGTAGATGCCATCTTAAGCTAAAGACAAAAGAAAGTTGTGGAAGGCCAGTTACAGGAAGGATACTAGAAAAATCAGGGTAAACAAGAGAAAGATACTTTATGCACATTTAAGTCCCTGCCTTGCCCATTAATAAGAGTTTCTTGTGATTAAGCCATTTGTCCATTCATGGTACAGGGCAGGAGACTCCTTTACAAATGAAGATTTTCTTTATAAATGTAAGCTTCTTTTCAAAAGTATAACTTATACTCTGTTTTCACATGTTCTCCTGTATCTGCTGTTTCTTACAATAATCAGTTCAAAATCATCCTTATGCCAAAGAAGCATATTTTGGGGGGGTATATTGTGCAACCTTTCAAAATTCTCTTACAAATATAACTTTCTAAAATTCAATGATAACAAAGATAACAACAAAAATCACACAAACCAAAAGTGGTCACCAGCCAAAGATTGGCAGGAAGTAATGTACAGACCTGTGGCCAAACAAGTTGGGTTTACTCTTACAGCAACAAACAGCAGCACACACTACAGGGAATCATGGTGCCTTTCAGTAAGGAAAGTAGGAAGAACTTGTTATAGGATTTGAGCTTATGTTATATGAGTGAGAGAATTCAACGTTTGTGTTAGACAATTTGTGAAAGAATCCCAAGAAGGAGAATTTTCTCCAGACTTGAGTATTGTCCAGTGAGGGAGGGATGATTCCATGATTGGATATGTCATACTCATAATTAAATAGACAAGAGATATGGGGTGGGACCTAGATCTGTGATTGCTGGAAGAGCAGTCATTCATGTTGCAAAGAAAAAGGAAAGTTTGATTGTTTCTGTGTTTTGCATATGGTTTTTCTTTTTCTGCCTGTGCTGATACGATTACAAAGTGGTCTCTTTTGTCTTGTTCCACCAAGGCCACAGATCAACCTAATCTAGATTTTTTCAACCATTGGCACTATTAACATTTTGGACCAGTTAATAATTTGTCATGGGAGTAGTCCTAGGCATTATAGGGTATTTAGCAGCACCCTGAACTTGACCCATTAGATACCAGCACAACCTCTGCTCCCAGTCAAGACAATCAAACATGTCTCCAGAACTTCCCAAATGTTCCCTGAGTACAAAATCACCCCTGGTTGAAAACCACTGAGCTAGCATAATGTATGTGTTGTGTGAAATAACTTATGTTAAATAGAGCACACCATAGCTTCCAACTGATAAATGTCAGGCATGCTTTTTTACTCTATCAAAAATAAACAACAATGACAACAAAGCATAATTACAGGCATATAGCAAGCAATCTGGCTTTGGAAACTCTTCTGGAACTCTGAGAGTACCCTTCTTATTAAAAATATCTGGAGGGGAACCTGGGTGGCTCAGTGGGTTAAAAGTTTACCTTCAGCTCAAGTCATGATCCCAGAATCCTGGAATCTATCCCCTTGAGGGCTCCAGTAACTGTGGAGAGTTCGCTTCTCCTTCTCTCTCTCTGCCCCTCTCTCTCAAATAAATGCTCTCTCTCAAATAAACAAATAAAATCTTTAAAAATATGTATCTGGAAAATATATCAAATGTCTCTCATGCCAGGGATTATTAACTAATTAATAGTGGAAATCATTCAGGCAGCCATCATATACAATAGTTTATAGTCCTATAAAATAACATGAAAAAATCTAAAAAACACACAGCATGATGCCATTTTTTACTCTTAGAAAACAGGTTGTACAATTGCTTGACCTTTATAATTATATTACCTAGTATCTGTGTGTGTATATATATATATATATATATATATTATCTTTCTACTTACCTATAAACTATATAATCCAAGTTCATTGTTTTCTAGATTTCTCCTTTCCTGTGTTGTTTGTTCCCTGTATCCTATAATCTACTCCTCTCACTACGGAGTCAACAATTCTTATATGCTTAATGGGTGTCTATAGAATAGATTTTCTTACTTAAATAAACCATTTTTCTGTGTGGATATTTGATATGCTTCTATTAATGTAAAACACATGCAGTGCAGCACAAATCTCCATTGTGCAACTTAATAACTTGTACATATTAATAAAAATCATGTAAATTCAACTCATATTAAGAACTAGATGATTTCCAGCACTATGAAGCCTCTCTCAGACTCTGTAATTTCCTCAGGCATAACACAAAGATCACTGCTATTCTTTGCATCACCATTGATACTGATTACCTGTTTTTGAACATCTCATGAAGGAATTACACAATAAGTACTCTTTTGTCCCTGAACTATTACAGTTAGAATGATGTTTACAAGATTTGCCTATGCTCTTGTATGTGGATTGGTTCATTATTTCTCAAGTCAAGGTAGTATTTAGTTTTAGAGATATACTACAATTTATGGATCTGCCTATTGATGGACTTTTAGGTTATTTATAGTTTGTTGGTTATTATGAGTAAAGGGGCTATAAACATTCTTGTTCAGGTCTTTTGGTGGACACAAGTGCTTATTTATTCTCATATATTCCTAAGATTAGAATGGCTGTTGATAATATTAATATAAAATATACTATATTTTATATTCATATATACATTAATATATAAATTATAATATAATAAATTATAATTATATAAATACAAATATATTTATATAATACATTAATTTTAAAATATATTTCTAAAACGTATTCTCTATAAAATGTATTCCATAGAGGCAAGCTATATATTATATGAAGTTTCTAGCTGCTTCACATTCTTATCAATCTTGGATATTATCCATTATTTTTTAATTGGGATATTAAGCAGGGTTTTCATTTGTTTGTATTTTAGATTTAGCCATTCTAGCAGTTGCAAAATGCTATCATATACTATCTATTTGAATATTGGCTTTTATGGATTGCTTATTTAACTTCTATTTATTTAAATATTTCTGTTTATATTTTATATAGATTTGTTATTATTTGTACATCAAATATTAAAAGTTATCCTTTTTTGGAATGCAAATCAAAACCATAATGAGATATTACCTCTGACTTGTTAGAATGGCTAGTATTAAAAAAAAGGCAAGAAATAACTAGTGTTGGCAAGGATACGGAGAAAAGGGAATCCTTGTATTACTGTCAGTGGGAATGTAAACTGATGTTGCCACTATCAAAAACAATATGGCGGTTTCTCAAAAAATTAAAATAGAAATACCATATCATCCAATAATTCAGCTACAGGGTATTTACACAAAGAAACTGAAACAGTAATTCAAAAAGATATATGCACTCTATCTTAATTATTTACAATAGCTAAGATGTAGAAACAACCCAAGTATTCACTAATATATATATGTGGTCATAAATATATGATATATATAATACAGTATAAATAGAAGATGTGGTGTATATATATATATAAAAGGATGATTTTTTTTCTTTAATTTGACAGAGAGAGTGTGAGCACAAGCAGGGGAAGCAGCAGAAGGAGAGGGAGAAGCAGGGCCCCCCTGAGCAAGGAAACTGATGCAGGACTTGATCCTGGGATCATGACCTGAGCCAGAGGTAGATGCTTAACCAACTGAGCCCCCCAAGTGTCCCAAGAAGAAGGAAATCTTGACATTTGCACCAACGTGGATGGACCTGGAGGGTGTTATGCTAAGTAAACTAGGAAAAGGATAAATACTATACCATTTCAGTTATATGTGAAACCTGAAAACAAAAATAAATGAACAAGCAAACAAACAAAAACAGAAATGGACTCATAAATACAGCAAATAAACTGGTGGTTACCAGAGGGGAAGTGGCTGTGGGGATGGGGAAATAGGTAGTGGGTATTAAGAAGTACAAACTTCCACTTATAAAGTAAGTTAAGTCACAGAGATGAAAATACTGCATAGAGAATACAGTTAATAATATAACATTCTGTGGTGACAAATGGTAACTACACTTATCACGGTGAGCCCTGAGTAATATATAGATTTGTCGAGTCAATATGTTGTACACTTGAAACTAAATATAACATTGTAGGTCAACTACACTTCAATAATAATAATAATAGTAATAATAATAATAATGATTCTGATTGTAAATCACATAAGTATTCTAGTAAGGCACACTGACATGCTTAGGTTAGCAAAAATAATAATTATGATTCATTTGAATAAATGTTAGGGTACTGTATTATTACAATAATGTAAAAATATTTAATCATCAGTGCAAAATAAAAATACTGGGCTTGGTCATGGCTAAAAAAAGTGCTTTTTTGATACATAGATTATGAATATACATATATTTTATGGTTTATCTTTTCAGTTTCTTTATGGTGTCTTTGATGAACAAAAGATTAAATTTAATATAGTGCTATTTATAAATCTTTTATTTAATGATTACTGTTACTTGTGTCTGAGTAAAGAAGTTATTTCACTAACCCCATGTTCATGTAAATGATTTCTTGCTTTTTTTCTAATTCATAGAAATTTTATTTTTTAACCTGTCATATTTATTTGTATTATCAATCTGGGAGTGGTTTTGTGTGGAGAAAAATAAGATTATTTTTTTCTTTTCCATTTTATTTTATTTTATTTTATTTTATTTTATTTTATTTTATTTTATTTTATTGATAGCTAGTTGACCTGGCACAAGTTTTTAGAAAGAAAATTCTTTTCTCTTGACATTGAAATGGTAACTTGGTTGTACAGCAAATGATTGTACATATACAAGATAAACTTCTTGATTTCTAATTTGTATTTTCTTCCATTGCTCTATTTGCCTATTCTTTTATCAATAGTATAATTTTATTAGTGCAAATTCACAGTAAGTCTTGAAATCTAGTAGCATAAGACTTCCAGTTTTATTTTTCTATGAAACTACATTGACTAATATTTATTATATACATTTCCATTTAAACTGTAGAATAACTTGTCAATTGTTGAAAAAAATCTGGGATTTCTATAAAGAATTCTGATGAAGCTACAGATAAATTTTGGGGGATTTGCTACCTTAACAACATTTAGAATTTCAATCTATAAAAATGACATTCTTTTCCATTAAGTTATTTGAAAATTAGCTCCAGCAGTATTTTATAGTTTCTATGTGAAATTCTTGCAAATTTTTTTTCTTGATGGCATTTGTGTGAGATTTTTTTTTAAAGATTTTATTTATTTATTTGACAGAGAGAGAGAGAACGAAAGAGGGAACACAAGCAGGGATATTGGGAGAGGGAGAATCAGAATTCCTGTGGAGCAGGCATCCCCATGTGGGCTCAATGCAGGGATCAATGTGGGGCTCCGTGAAGGGCTCTATAGGGGCTCATCCCAGGACACTGGGATCATGACCTGAGCCAAAGGCAGACACTTCACAACTGAGCCACCCAGGCACCCCTTGTGTGAGATATTTTTAAATTTCACTTCTAATTTCATTGCTGACATATAGATACATGATTGAGTTTTATAATGAACTTGTTTTTATATTAGCTCTTTGCTGAACTCATTTATTACATCTAATAACTTATTTGAATTTTTTCAGGGGTCCGGCTGTTTCTATGTACAAAATTATATCATCTACAATGATAGCAATTTCCTTTTTTATCATTCTAACATCTTATAATTTTTCTTTTTCTTTTTCTCATTATATCTCACAAAGTGTCAATACAAGTATTATAGAAATAGTCTCACTTTGCCTCTATGTAAATGATATTTGATATTTTATTACACCCGTGATTTTTGTTCATTATTTTCTTTACATTATATCAAATCTCAGAAGCCTTCATCAATTTCTAAGTTGATAAAATATTATTATGAATATGGTAATGAATTGTATGCATCTATTGAAATATTCATGGCACACCTGGGTGGCTCAGTAGGTTGAGTGTCTGACTCCTGACTTCAGCTCAGGTCATGATCTCAAGGTCCTGAGATCAAGCACCCATCAGGCTCTGTGCTCAATGAGGACTCTGCTTGTCCCTCTCCTTTTCCCTCTGCTCCTTGCCCTGCTCTCTCTCCCTCTTTCTTATTTATTAATAAATAAAATCTTTTAAAAAAGAAATATTCATAAGATTTATCTATTTTCTCCTCCACATTTTGCATTAAATTGATTAATATTCCAATGCTAAACCTCTTTGCATTCTTGACAAAAGCTACTTCTAGGTAATATGATCTCTTTTTTAATATATCATTGCAATAAAATAGCTCACATTTGTAATTATTTTGCATTTATTTTCTGGCAATTTTTTTTCTTTTCTTGAAAGGTCTTTGTAAGTTTTTGTATCAAGGTTATGCTAGTCTCATAAAATAAATTTAAACAGTATATCTATTATGGAGTTTTGATAGATTGAAATTATTTCCTATTTAAATTTTGAAGAAAAAATAGCAATGTACTTATCTATTTTGGAATGAGGAATATTTGAGCTCTGACATTGGATTATTTTAAAATTTTAAAATGTAAATTTTTATATTTATTTTTGTGTATTTTTCTTTTACTTGTGATCAGGGAATTTTTCCATTTCATAAAAATAATCTTCAAATGTATTAGAATAATGTTGGAGGATCTATAGTGATGTACTTTCTTTCATTCTACTATCGGTAATTTGGTATTCCTCTATTTTTTTTCCTTGATGAGGCTTGCTAAGTATTCATCAGTTTCAATTTTTTGTCAAAGGACCAATCTTGACTTTATACATTTTCTGTACTGATTATTATGCATTTTATTGATTTCTTGTATTACCTTTATTATTTTTTTCTTTGGATTTAGTTTGCTCTCCTTTTCTTGGCTCTTGATATAGAAATTTAGGTTCTTTTTTAATTATCTTATTCATTTATTTGTGTTTAAAGATTTTATTTATTTATTTGAGAGAGAGAGAATGAGTGGGGAGAGGAGGGATGGGGAGTGGCAGGGGGGCAGAGAATCAGACTCTCCACTGAACAGGAAGCCCAATGCAGGGCAAGATCTTAGGACTCTGAGATCTTTATCTGAGCCAAAGGCTGGCCCTTAACCTTGTGGGCCACTCAGGTGCCCCATATTGTTTATTGTTTTTAATTTTTCTTATTTTCTAATATTGGCATTCATAGAATTGTATTTTGCTTTAAATATTGTTTTAAGTCCATATTAAATCCCTTATCTTGCTTATAATTTCATTATTACTTTCTAATCATACTTGTTATTGAAACCAAAAGATTTAGACATGTACTGACAATTTCAAATATGCTGAAGATTTACTAGTTTTAGTTGTTTGCATATATTTTTTTCTTTATGGTAATATACACATTTAACCATTTTAATAATTTATTAAGTACAATTAAAGGGCATTAAGTACTTCCAAAATACTGTACAATTATTAGTAGTATCTAGCTCCAGAACATTGTTTCCCAAAGGAAACTGTCAGGTAGTCATTCCATGTTCTCGTCACTCCAGGCCCATGGAAAGCACTAGTCTTTCTAGCTCCATCCATTTTCCTGTTCCATCTATTTCATAAGATGGAATCATACATTTTGTGGCCTTTCTGTGTCTTGCTTCTTTTACTTAACATAACATTTTCAAAGATAATCCATGTTGTAGCATGTATCAGTACTTACTTCATTTCTATGACTGAATAATATTGCATGATATGGATAAACCACATTTTGTTTATAAACGTAGCAGTTGATGGATATTTGTGTTGTGTGGGGTTTTGTGAATTTTGGCTTTGTGAATAGTGTTTCTATAACCATTAATATGTGTACAAGTTTTTGTTTGAGTGCCTGGTTTCAGTTCTTTCCAGTACATACGTAAGAGTCAACATTCATTTATTAATAATTATTTTTTAAATTATTAAGGAAATAACAAACTGTTTCCACAGGCAATGCCATTTTTATATTCTCATTAACAGTGTATGAGAATTCTATTTCTCAATAGTATATTATCTATCCCCACCTTTTTTTTAACCTAGTCATCCTACTGAGTCTGAAATAGTACCTTACTATAGTTTTTATTTCTGCTTCCATAGTGATTAATGACATTGACCATCTATTCATGTGATTGTTGACTGTCATTTGTATGTCTTCTTCGGAAAATTATCTTTTCAAGAACTTTGGATATTTCTGAACTGGATTGTTTGACTTGTTATAATTGAATTATTAGAGCTACTCATATATTTTGGATACCACATGCTTATCAGATATATGATTTGCAAATATTTCTTCCCACTTTGTAGAAATTTTTTCTTTCTCTTGGTAGTGTCCTTTAATGAACAAAGATTTAGTCTTCATTAAGTCCAATCTATGTATTTTGTTGCTGATATTGCTCATGCTCTTGATGTCACATGTAATTATTAGATCCAAGGTCATGAAGATTTTTTTAAAAAATATTTTTATTTATTTCACAGAGAGAGAGAGCACAAGCAATGGGAGTGGCAGGCAGAGGGAGAGGGAGAAGCAGGCTCACCCGTAGAACAGGGAACCTGATGAGGGGCTCCATTCCAGGACCCTGGGATCATGACCTGAGCCAAAGGCAGTTGCTTAACCAACTGAGCCACCCAAGTGTCCTGTCATGAAGATTTAATCTGGAGGAGCGGCAAGATGGCAGAGGAGTAGGAGACCAATTATCATCAGGTCCCAGGAATTCACCCAGATAGCTATCAAACTATTCTGAACACCTACAAATTCTACCTGAGATCGAAGAGAAGAAGAGCAGCAATTCTAGGAACAGAAAATTGACCACTTTCTGGAAGGTAGGACGTGCAGAGAAATGAATCTGAGGCGACGCAAAGATAAACCCCGGGGGGAGGGGCCGGCTGCCGGCAAGGGAGCAAGCAGCGGAGCACAGACTCGGAACTGTTAGAAGTCGGCTCCACTGAGGGACGTCGCCCCAGAGACCAAGCGGGGGGTGAAACCCCTGCAGGGACAGTGTGGTCTCAGGACCCATGGGGACACAAAAAGACTAGGGGTGTCTGAGTGCGACCGAGCTCCCAGGTCTCAGAGAGAAGCCGGCGGGAGAGACAGAGCTGAGCTGAGGTGTCTCTCAGCTCGGGGTTACCTTGGGCTGTGATCTGAAGCACAGCCGGGCCACTGATCTGTGAGCGGGGACCCCACAGGCGGCAGACCCGGAGAGACCCCCTCCTTCCTACTCCGGGAGCAGCGGCGCGGGAGTGGCTGCAGGAATCTGCCGAGTTCGGAGATTCTAAACATGGCTGCGCCAGAGACAGAGACACTCAGTCAGAGGCCGGGTGAGCTCGGAGAGCTGTCGGAGACCAGGAGACAGGAGGGACTGCTTTTCTCTGAGGCGCGCTGAGGACTGAGGCCCCAGGCTCTCCCTTTCACTGTCCTTCTGTCCCACCTCTCATTCTCATGCTTTTTCTCTCTTGTTCTGTCCCTAAAATAAATAAATAAATAAATAAATAAATAAATAAATAAATAAATAAATAAATAAATAATCTTTTTTTTTTTTAAATAAGCGTAAAGGAGTATAACCTACAGGAAGTGTTATGCTCTAGGAATGAAGGGAAAGCTGAAATTGTCTAGACCTAACAAAGAAAATAACAAAGTCTATGTGGTGAAGATAATCTACCAATTATTTATTTCCTATCCAAGCAAAATACAACAAAATGTGTATATATATATACCGAATACTTGGTTTCTGTACCACACTGAGAAATGTATGTAGCTATTATTTAAATTCATGACTAAAATAGCACAAGGTTTGGAAAAATAATAAAGGAAATTGTGCTGTTGTCACATTCTTATATTTAAAGACGGAGGCAGTTGATAACATTGTGAAATGACTCCCAATAATCTGTATCTCCTGGTACTCATGCACTTGTATAATCTCACTCCATGAATGTGAACTGGACCTAGTGACTCATTTCTAATGAATATGATATTGCAAAATCTAATCATTTCTAATATTATGTCATAAATTATGGTAACTTCATCTCACTTTTTCTCATTCCTTTATCTCTCTCTGTTTCTCCATTTTTCCTTCTCTTTTCTCTACTGTGTCTTCTTGACTTGCCCCCTGAAAGAATAAACTGTCACATTTGAGATGTTTACAGGGCAAAAGCTGAGGGAATTTGAATGAGATCTTTGGCCAGTGGTGAATGAGGAAGGAGGCTTAAGGTCCAACACCCTGCAAGAATCTGAAACGAGCCTACAACAATGTAAGTTTGCAGGTGGATCCTTCTCCCATCTGGTTTTGATGATACAAGCAGTTTCGGTCCCAGGACACAGAGGGGGTTCCTGCAGGACCAGCTAAGAGGGTCCCTGGCTTCACACAAGATAGAAATCAAACACAAGCTGAAGAATGTGAAAGAGTCTATTAAATAGCATAAGTGACAGGTAGAGAATAGCAGACGTGTCTGGAAAATTCAGTATGAAAAGGAAAATGAGTTTAGTCATTGCTTGGGGTTATAGGTGTATATTGGAAAGGGGTCTAGAGCGTATGTTCCTTTAGGAGTCCAGGGTAGACTTCAGTCAAAGGTAGGTGACAGGGAACAGTAGGTTTTATTCCATAAATTACTGAAGGTATTGATGCCAGTGTCACTTGAGGTTTGTTCAAAGCTAAGGTATGGGAATGCATCTGGAATCTGGCTTGTCTTAGATGCTATCTGGTGTTTATGTCCTAGGACAAAAGTCAGAGAATGACTGACTTTCTTGCTTCCCTCTAGAAGAGAATATAGCTTATTTGACTTATTCAGAGGCATAATAGAGAGTATGAGTAAATGGGACCTAGTGGAAAAAGAACAGACAAGGGAGACTTTCTAAAAATGGTTTCCCTTCAGCTTTCCTATCTCACAGAGATGACTCCAGCCCCCAATGACAACTTAATAAAGCTTCATGGGAGACTGAAGCAATGGAACAATCCAAGATATGCCCAGTTACCTTATCCACAGAAACTGTAAGATAATAAAAATATATTATTTTAAAATGCTAAGTTTTGGAGCAATTTGTTATGCCAAAATGAACAACTAATACGGGAATAGAGTATTAATTTTAAATAGACTATAATTAAGGTTGCCACTTATAATAAGACTGTTTCTTGTAAACATTTGAATGAGCACTCTAAAATAATACCTATACAAACAAATGTGGAAAACAAAATGAAATAATAAATGGAAAGGAATACTAAATATATTCAAGTAACCAAAAGATGGAAGGAGCAAAAAGAAAACAGGGATGAATTGGTAATAGCTTCAGCAAGAGGTGGGACACCTTTGTTTTGTCTGTTCTGCTGCAGCCCAGCCAGTCACTGAGACTTGGGGCAGCCAGGAATCTGGCCCCTACCGTGGGGTCTCTCTCGAGCCTGGAGACCCATGTCTGCAATGCCAGCCCTGCCATGGAAACACTTCCAGCCCAGCACCTGGGCTGAGGAGTTGCTGTCCTTTGGGATGAATAGTAATTGACTAGGGATCCTTTATCAGACAGGAGTTAGAAGTGAGAATTCAGAAAAGTGAGGGCACCCACACCCCACATCTCCTTTTATCTCTCTAAAATCTGTGAGCAAGCTGAAAGCCAGCTCTGTGGGGTCATCTCAACCCTCCTGTCACTGCTCGTATTCATGGTTGTTCGGCTTTTATTGTGCAGTCAGCACTATACATTTTCTGTCTTGAGTTTCTGGAACTTGGAAACATATTGGATACTGTTGTGTTTGTATTTTGTTGTGTACAGCAAAAAAATTGTGTTGAAGAAATCTAGGATTATAATGCAAAAAATAATAAAAAAAGACATGGGAATAACAACTAAAAGAAGAATAGCAAAACAGATGGAAAAACGAGAAAATAGAATGATGGTAGACTTAAAGTATATCAGTAATTGCATGAAATCTTAAAAATAAGCACTTTAATTAAAAGATAAATATTGTAAGATTAAAACCAAAGACCAAATATATCTCTGTCTTTAAATAGGCTGCAAATGAAATGCTGGAAAATGATATAAAATGCAGGCACTAAGCTTAAAGCAATTAATTCAGGCAAAATATATTCTAAGACAAGGAGTATTGCCAAAGATAAATTGGAACACTGCATTATGAAAGTGGGTCAATTTCAAAATAAAACATGACAATCTTAAATATGTCTGTATTTAATAGCAGAGCCTCAAACTACCTGAAGTAAAAACACAAAAGAAAACAAAACAGCAACAAAAGCCTACATAGCGGTAGAAGAATTAAACAAATCTATGATTATAATTGGAAATTTTAGTATTTCACATCCCCCAACACTTGATAGGCAGATAACAATAATAAATAGAGAAGAAGTGGACAATACTAGCCTCCAGCTTTACCTAATTGATATTGGTAGAACATTACACTTAGAAACTGCTGAATTACATTGTATCCAAGATCACATGGAATCTTCCCTAATACAGATAACATTCTGGGCTATAAAATAGATATAATAAGTTTCGAACTGAAAAAATAATACAGATTTAAAAAAAATTATTTATTTATTTGAGAGAGAGAGAGCATGAGAGGAGAGAGGGGCGGAGAGAGAAGAAGCAGAGCCCAGTGTGGGATTCGATCCCAGGACCCTGAGATCATGACCTGAGCATATGCTTACCACACTGAGCCACACAGGTGCCCCAGTACAGAATATGTTCTTAACCAGAGTGGAATGAAATAGGCAATTTATAGTAATAGCATATCCAGAAATCTCTGAAATATCCAGAAATTGTTTACAAATATATTTATAAATCAAACATGTATAAATATTTGAATTTTCAAAGAAGAAACCACAAGGAAAATTAGAAAATGTTTTGAACTGAATGATAATGAAATTAGCACTTTACACAATTATTAGAAAGAAGCAACAACAGAACTCAAGTGTCAATTGGCCTTATACAAATTGTCATCTTAAATGTGAGATGAATTTACCCCTCTTGCCGTCTCTTCTAGTTTCCTTTTTCTTTGCTTCTTGAACTTGTTTGCTCTGAAAACCATCAGATGGGGCCAAGAAATATTGGTGTCCTCACATGAGGAAAGAGACAAGGAGTTGATGTAATGTCCCAGGGCAGCATGTCCTAGCTCGAACCTGTAAGGAATGAGTCCAATGGCGAGGTTGTACGGTCTGGCCTATAATCCATGACCCAGAGGGATATGTGTTGATGACTGAGTTGATTATGGATATCACTAGGGAAGAGGCATCTCTTATATGGGTCAGAACCCAAGTGGAATGGAGGAGATGATGACAGTGACAGTGAGGAGGGGACTGTTCCCATACAAAGAAACTGCAAATAAGTAAATATGTTAAGTATAATAGAATCCAGACTTCTCAAAATTGAGCAATGAAGTTAAAGATACAGAAAGGAAGGAAGGAAGGAAGGAAGGAAAGAAAAAGAAAGGAAAGAAAGAAAGAAAGAAAGAAAGAAAGAAAGAAAGAAAGAAAGAAAGAAAGAAAGAGAAAGAAAGAAAGGAAGGAAGGAAGAAAGAAAGAAAGAAAGAAAGAAAGAAAGAAAGAAAGAAAGAAAGAAAGAAAGAAAGAGACGGAGAGAGGGAAACCTAGAATGACTCCTACCAGTTGGATTGGAATTAAAGATGCCTCTATGAAATCATAGTTTTCAACATATACAGATAGAGAAACAATCAGATGTAAATGTGTTCACCATGTATAAATATGTAGGTGTACATATGTATAGCATTAAATCCTTAATTCCCTATCTGTCCACTGAGGTGCCTGGGAAGTAGCAACAGATTAATAGTACCAGATATATTAAATACTTAGATCTGCTCTTCTATATACAGTTTGCCAAGAAAAGGAACAAAGAACCAATTTTTTTAAAAAAAGCAAAAGACAAAAAAAATTTGAACATACATCTTACAAAGGACAATATTCAGATGACAAAAAGCACAGGAAAAGTGCTAAACATCCTTAGTATTATGGAGACATGAATTAAAACCACAAATGAGATACTGCTGCACATCTATTAGAGTGGCTAACCCTCATGTTGACAAGGATTTGGAAGAACTGAAACTCTCGTCAACTGCTCGTGGGAATATCAAATATGATAAGCATTTTTGAAAAGAACTTAAATGTTCTTAAGATGTTTGGTATGTATCTTCAGTGGGATCCTGCTATTCCACTCCTAAGTATTTATCCAGGAAAAATTAAAGCATATATTCATGCAAAGACTTCTATGTGAATGATCATAGCAACTTTATCTTTTGTGGCCAAAAACTAGAAGCAAACCAAATTTCCATTCACAGCTTACCAGTTAAAAAATCTATGATATTCTTTTACAAGAATACTACTAAGCAATCTAAAGGACTGATCTACTGATACACACAGTAACATACATGAATCTCAAAGTAAATAGGCTGAGACAAAGGAGGATTTTTTAAAGCACACATGTATGATTTCATTCAGATAGAACTCTAAGACATACAAACTAATAGATACCTGCCAAAAAGCAGATCTGTGTTGAAGTGCCTGGGTGGTTCAGTCATTAAGTGTCTGCCTTCAGCTCAGGTCATGATCCCAGGGTCCTGGGATCAAGCCCTGCGTTGGGCTCCTTGCTCAGGAGGAAGCCTGCCTCTCCCTCTCCCACTCTTCTGCTTGTGTTCCCTCTCCTACTGTCTCTCTCTCTCTCTCTCTCTCTCTCTGTCAAATAAATAAATCTAAAAACCCAAAACCCAAAAAAAAAAAGACCAAAAAAAACAAAACAAAACAAAAAAAACCCCAGCAGATCTGTGGCTACCTGTGGAGGAGATGAGAAAGCAAGAAGGAACAAGAGTGGGGAAATGGAAAGGTAAAGGAAGAAACTTTCAGGCGTGATATATTTTGGCTGTTGCTTCATATGTGTATCAGTGTATCAAAACTTATCAAATTGTATATTTCAAATACGGACAGTTTATTGTATGCCAATTATTTTCCAATAAAGCTGTTATAGGTGTACATCCTTTTACTGTAATTCACTTTATTAAGTTTTAAAGATCCTGTGTTTTTTCTGTAGATTGGAGGTTTGTGCAACACTGTGTGGAGCAAGATTATCTGTGCCATTTTACCAATAGCATTTGCTCACATTATGTCTCTGGGTCACATTTTGGTAATTTTCCCAATATCTCTAACTTCTTAAGTATTAATGCATTTGCTGTGGTGATCTGTGATTAGTGATCTGTGTTGTTACCACTGCAATTTTGGGGGTGACACAAATCACACCCATATAAGACAGCAAACTTAATAAATGTTGTGTGTGATCTGACTGCTCTACTGACCAGCCATTCTTCCATCTCTCTCCTTCTCTTCAGACCTCCCTATTCACTGACAATATTGAAATTAGTCTAATTAATAGTACAACAATTGCCTCTAATTGTTCAAGTGAAAGAGTTGCATGTTTCTCACTTTAAATCAAAAGCTAGAAATGATTAAGCTTAGTGAGGAAGGCATAACAAAAGCTAAGCAGGTCAAAAACTTTGCCTCTTGGCCAAACAGCTAGTCAAGTTGTGAATGCAAAGGAAAGGTTCTTGAAGGAAATAAAAGTGCTGTTCCAGTGAACACACGAATGATAAGAAAGTGAAATAGCCTTATTGCTGATATGGAGAAAGTTTGAGTAGTCTGGATAGAAGATCAACCCAGCCACAACATTCTCTTAAACTCAAGCCTAATCCAGAGCAAGCCCCCGATTCTCTTTAATTTTATGAAGGCTGAGAGAGGTGAGGAAACTGCAAAAGAAAAGTTTAAATCTGGTAAAGATTGCTTCATGAGGTCTAAGGAAAGAATTCATCTTTACAACATGAAAGTGCAAGATGAAGTGGCAAGTGCTAATGTAGAAGATACAGAAAGCTCTCCAGAAAATCCGCTGAGCTCATTAATGCATGTGGCTACACTAAAGAACATATTTTCTGTGTAGGCAAAACAACGTTCTACTGGAAGAAGATGCCATCTAGGATTTCCATAGCTAGAAAGGAGAGGTCAATGCCTCACTTTAAAGCTTCAAAGAATATGTTGATAATCTTATTAGGGGTTAATGCAGCTGGTGACTTTTACACTGAAGTCAATGCTCTGACCATTCTGAAAATCTTGGGGCCCTTATGAATTCTGCTAAATCTACTCTGCCTGTTGTCTATAACTGGAACAACAAAGCCTGGATGATAGCACGTCTGTTTAAAATATGGTTTACTAAATATTTTTAGCCCACTGTTGAGAACTACTGCTCAAGAAGAAAAGATTCCTTTAAAATATTACTGCTCATTGACGATGCACCTAGTCACCCAAGAGGTCTGATAATGATGTATGAGATTAATGTTGTCATGCCTCTTAACCCAACATTCTTTCTGCAGCCCGTGGAACAAGGAATAAGTTCAACTTCTATGTCTTATTAAATAAAATACATTTCCTAAGATTAGAGCTGTCATAGGTAGTGATTTCTGTTGGATCTCAGCAAAGTAAACTGAAAAACTTCTAGAAAGGATTTCAGTTAAAAATTTATGTAATTACATGCACAGATGTTATTCTAAATATCATTAAGAACATCTGTGATTCATTGGAAGAAGTTAAAACATCAACATTAACNCAGTTAAAAATTTATGTAATTACATGCACAGATGTTATTCTAAATATCATTAAGAACATCTGTGATTCATTGGAAGAAGTTAAAACATCAACATTAACAGGATTTTGGAAGAAGTTGATAATAGCCCTCATGAATGACTTTGAGGGATTCAAGACTTCACTGGAATAAGCAACTGCAGATGTGGTAGAAATAGCAAGAGAATCTAGAGTTAGAAGTGGAACCTGAAGATATGAGTGAATTGCGGCAATCTCATGATAAAACTTTAATGAAGTGCACATATTGCATGGAGCACTGGGTGTGGTACATAAACAATGAACCTTGGAACACTGAAAAAAATAAATTTAAATTAAGATGTTAAAAAAAAGGAGCAATTGCTTCTTATAGCTGAGCAAAAAAAGCGGTTTCTCGAGATGGAAACTACTCCTGATAAATATGTTATGAAGTTTGTTGAAATGACAGCAAAGGACTTAGAATATTACATAAATTTTGTTGATAAAGCAGTGACAGGGTTTGAAAGGATTGACTCCAATGTCTTTGAAAGAAGTTCTATGGTTCTATGGTGGGTAAAATGCTATCGGACAGCATCAAATGTTACAGAGCAATTACTTGTGAAAGGAAGAGTCAATATATGTGGTAAACTTCATTGTTGTTTTAAGAAATTGTCACAGTCACCCCAACCTTCAGCAATCACCACCCTGATTAGTCAACAGACATCACCTTGATTCAAGACTCTCCACCAACAAAGAGACTATGACTCACTGAAATCTCAGATGGTGGTTTGTCTTCTTTAGCAATAAAATATTTCAATTAATTATTTTTAATTAAATAGCTGGGTTGTCTTTCAACTAAGATATTCCCCTTTGTAAATTTATTCAAGGTAATAAGAACACATTTCCACAAAATCACATAATCACACACACACACACACACACACACACACAATTTTGGTAGTGACTTGTTTCATAATTGTCAAAAAGAAATAGAACAACCCAAATGCACTTTGAGAATAGAATCAATAACCAAACTGAGGTATATTCATACAATGGAAGCTACTCAGAAGTGGGGGGAAAAAAACAGCAGCTACATAGGCAAAAACATGAATGAACCTCAAAACCATGATGAATGAAAGGAATCA
Source organism: Ailurus styani (assembly GCA_002007465.1). Taxonomy (NCBI): domain Eukaryota; kingdom Metazoa; phylum Chordata; class Mammalia; order Carnivora; family Ailuridae; genus Ailurus; species Ailurus styani. The sequence goes on from LNAC01001614.1 coordinate 85,687, forward strand.
GACACAAGAGTACCTACTGTTATATGAGATTCAGATGAAGATGAAAATGATCTGTATTGATAGATATCAGAACAGTGGCAGCCCATACAGAGGGGGAATACAAAGAGTTTTCAGGCGTGATGAAAATATTCTACATGGGGATTAGGGTATTAACCAAGTGAGATATCCATTTGTCAGAACTATTTGAATAATATGCTTAACATCTGTGCATGTAATTACATAAATTTTTAACTGAAATTGAAAAAATAGACAATACAGCAGTCATATTCATATTGTTAATAATGACTAAACACTACATACAATTAAAATGTTTATTATAATAAAATGAATAAATAAATAGAAATATACTCAATGTATATTCAGACAACAAATAAAAGTGAGCAAATTAAGTCTCCAAAGTATGGTAATGAATGAGTCATAGAAATATAAGTGACTAATGGAAACCAGACATGAAACAAAACATACACTATTGTTCTATTTTTATTAGGTTAATAAAAGAAGGCAAAACATACATGGTGTTAAAAATAATCATAGTGGTTACCCTTGAGGGAGCTAGTGAATGGAATGGAAAACAACGGGAGCTTGTGGAGTTAGGGTAATGTTCTGTTTCTCCAACAGGGTGGTGCTTGCATGAGTGTTTTCTCTTTGAAAAATTCTAATGAGATGTGTACACTAATAATTTGTATAATTTTCTGAATGTTTGTTATCCTTCAAAATTAGTTTGTTTTTAAAAAAGAGCAACAATTGTTTATTTTCTAATTTAAACCCTAGTAGCAAATTAGTAAATAAATTATCATGTCAAATTAATTAATTTAAAAAATACCAAGTAAGATTCTTTGAAGAAACAGAAAGGTGGTTTAACATTTAAAAACATATGAATGTAAATCCTCATTAACATATTTATGAGGATTAATTATACAAGTGTCTCAAATGATATATAAAAATAATTCAGTAAAATTCAGCACCCATTCACAGTAACAAAATTATCTTAAGCAATGTAAAAATAGAAGAAAATAATCTAGATCTTTAAAAATTTTAAACATTTGACTGTTGGTAAAGAAAATAAGATAACAGAAAAATAAAAGGTATAAAAATGGGAATGAATAAGCTACATCATTTTATGTAAAGATAATGTAATTTAAAAACCTGGTAGAATTTATAATCCATTAGAACTAATCAAGGAGTTCAGGATTGCCATATAAAATCAACCTATAAAAATGTATTATATGTGTACCAAGAGCACAAAGGAAGAAAAATGTAATTGTAAATGAAAGTATTATTAAAAATATTAACCGAACTAGGGTGCCTGGTGTTTCAGTCAGTTAAGTATCCAGCTCTTGATTTCAGCTCAGGTCACCATCTCAGGGTTGTGAGATGGAGCCCCACATTGGGCTCCATGCTCAGTGTGGAATCTACTTGAGATTCTCTCCCTCTACCCCTCCCAACTCTGTGCTCTATAAATACGTACATTCATACACACACACATACATACATACATACATACCATCTTTTTTTTTAAATGATTTTATTTATTTATTTGACACAGAGAGAGAGAGATTACAAGTAGGCAGAGAGGTAGGCAGAGAGACAGGGAGAGGAGGAAGCAGGCTCCCTGCTGAGCAGGGAGCCCGATGCGGGCCTCGATCCCAGGACGCGGAGATCATGACCTGAGCCGAAAGCAGAGGCTTTAACCCACTGAGCCACCCAGGCGCCCCATACATAACATCTTTAAAAAAATCCACGAAACTGTAAAGTACTTAGAAACTAATCGGATAAGATGTAAACAAGATGTTTTTAATCAAGATGATGCAATCTGTTGAAGAAACTAAAGGACCTGAATAAGTGAGATGGTTTCAAATGTGTATTCATAGGAAGGCTCACTGTTACAAAGATGTCAATTAATCTACAAATCCAATATCATTCCTATTAAAATCCTAATAGCATATGTCTGTTAAATCGAGACATTCACCTTTGTATTTACATAAGAAATTATGGCACAGATCTTCTACCCATTTTTAATGAGATCTTTTGGGGTTTTGGTGCTAAGTTTATATCATATATATATATATATGTATGATATTAACACTTACCAGATATGTCATTTGCAAGTATCTTCTCCCGTTTAGTGCATTTCCATTTCATTGATTGTTTCTTTTCCTGTGCAAAAGCTCTTGTATTTTGGTGTGCTCCTGATAGTTTATTTCTGCTTTTGTTTGCTTTCCCTGAGGAGACATCCATAAATATATAGCTAAGAATGATGGCCAAATACCTGTAGTTTTTTTTTTTAATGAGTTTTATGGTTTCAAATTTCACATTTAGGTATTTAATCCAATTGAATTTATTTTTGTTTATAATAAAGTGGTCTAGTCTCTTTTTGCAGGTAACTGTCCAGTTTCCCCAACACCTTTTTTTTTAAAGATTTTATTTATTTATTTGACAGAGACAGAGATAGCTAGAGAAGGAATACAAGCAGGAGGAGTGGGAGAGGGAGAAGCAGGCTCCCACTGGGCAGGGAGCCCGATGCCGGCCTCAATTCCAGGACCCTAGAATCATGACCTGAGCCTAAGGCAGATGCTTAATGACTGAGCCACCCAGGCACCCTCCTAACACCTTTTATTGAAAAAAAAAAAAACCCTGTCTTTTCCCCATTTTATATTCTTGCCTCCATTGTCATAGATTTGTCATAGAACCGACCATATAAGCACAGGTTTATATTTGGGCTCTCTATCCTATTCTCCTTATCTGTGTGTGTTTTTGTGCCAGTCCCATACATCAAATACTATAACTTTGTAGTTTATCTTGACATCTGAGATTGTGATTCAGAGTAAGGCCATAGGGGCAGTTTATTGATGAATGACTCTTGGCAATTTTTTAATGTAAATAATCATGATTTTAATTTCCAAGGCTCTCATTCTCTGATTATTGGTTTTTCACGTCAGATTATTTTTGTTCTTTTTCTAAATTTTAGTTTATTATTCGTAGTATCCTCGAACATTTTTGAAAATATGAATTAGTTTTAAGTATTCTTATGTTCCTGTTTTTTTCATTCTTGATGCTTTTATCTGTTCTGTTGTTTATTAGTAATTTTTATATTTACATGTTCCTATAGCTCTATAGTGTTAAATAGTTTGGAATATAATATTTAACATTAAGCACATATATATCATTTATATCCCCTTCATTAGAAAAAATTACACTGAAATTACATTTCAGAAATAGTAACTAGAGAATATTTTAGTTATAAAACAACAAATGGAGTCTTGAGCTATGGGGAAATAGAATTATCTTGGTTCTTATGAATATTGCACACCAGTTGGGAAAAAAATATATAATGCCTTTAAAAATATTAGTGAACCAAATGGCATTCTCATTTTTTATCTTTGCTACTCCCCCAACCATCAAGTCATTATTTTCTCGACATATGTGTTGCAAGGACTTCCTCCTGCTTTCCTGTCTCAGTCATTTCTCCTCTACATCCCTTTTACAGATCAAATTTATCTTAATATTGGGTTCTGAAGCATGTGGCTTCTCTGTTTCTACTTAATAGACCCCATCCTTCAGTAGACATTCAAAATCTGGACAGTTAGCAACCAATATTTTGAGAATGACAATAAATTTTTAAGCATGTTGGGAGTTAGAAGGATTTTATTTTATTTCACCCTAAATCCCCAAAGTTATCTTCATACGTATATAGCCAGATTAAATAATTGTTAATTCCATCCACCTCTAAAATGTTTCCTTGGAGCGCCTGGATGGCTCAGTGGGTTAAGAGTCTGCCTTTGGATCAAGTCATGATCCCAGAGTCCTGGGATCAAGTCCCAAGTTGGACTTCCTGCTCAGTGGGGAGCCTGTTTCTCTACCCTCCCCACCATGCTCATGCTCTCTCTCTTTCTTTCTCAAATAAATAATAATATCTTAAAAAATGAAAAATAAATAAATGTTTCCTTGCATTGTATCCCACAGAAAACCACCTGTACTGGATATTAATAAGCATTTGGGGGGAAAAAAAGTAGGGAAAAGTTCTATAATTAAACAGATATAGTAATTTCTATAACCATAGAAATGCTAATGTACGTTGTAAAGGGAAGATGCATTGTTCACATAACATCTGCAAAATTTATAAAACAAGCAAAATTATTTCATGCCTTTTCATCCCTTTGTGAAAAGGGACAAGCAGTGGTTTTTAAACCATTTTGTTCTACTACTCCATAATTTTTTTGATAAATACTGTACTCCCCCACACATATAAAATTTATACTTAAAATGTTTCAACTACAGTTTAATTAGGTTACAAGAACATAACATCCACACTGTAAAACTTGACATTAAAAATCAACCTTGTTATATTATTTATTAAAATATATTTAATAGATTCTAAATACCATTATGATTTGCTATCCATATCTTCCATTTAAAGTGGGACACCTGGGTGGCTCAGTCACTTAAGCACCTGTCTTAGGCTCACATCATGATCAAAGTCCTGGGATCAAGTCCTGCATAAGCCTCCTTGCTCAGCCAGGAGCCTGCTTCCCCCTCTGCCTGATCCTCCCCGCCTGCCTGTGCATGTGCAGTCTCTCTCTCTCTTACAAATAAATGAATAAAATCTTTAAAAAATATATACATGAACATGCTCTTCTTCAACAGTTAGAAATTTTATATCATTATCTATTTGAAGATTTTTTTTTTATTTATTCATTTGACAGAGAGAGAGAGATTACAAGTAGGCAGAGAGAGAGGAGAGAGGAGGAAGCAGGCTCCCCGCTGAGCAGAGAGCCCGATGTGGGCCTTGATCCCAGGACCCTGGGATCATGACCTGAGCCGAAGGCAGCGGCTTTAACCCACTGAGCCACCCAGGCGCCCTATCATTATCTATTTGAACTTATATTTCTCTTCTCCTTTCCAGCCACAATTTTAGTCTGATGTAATTTATCACACCTTTTTTTTTTATCCTAAAACATAATGAGTTCACTCACCATCTCAGAAATCTAAAATGGCTCCCCATTGCCTAATGAAGGAAATCAAATTTTCTTGATGTGAAATTAACAATTCTGGGATTGTCAATTAACATCCCCATCTTTATTCCAGTACCTTTTATTTATTCTAAACACTGACACAGAAATGTCACTGAGTAATCAGCTAGAGGTTTTTTTAAATTATTTTATTTCTTTAATTTTTTAAAGATATCTGTCTATAAAGGCCTTTCCATTTTTCTAGAATGCCTATTCCCACTCTCACTAAATTCACTTTTTTTTCTAATTGCTGAAAAGTTCTACTCAGATGTTTCCATAGTTATAAAAACTTTGTTAGTTCCACTATAAAATTTTCTTGGGAACAGTCTCATGACAGAAATATCACATTCTTCATATTTTAGCTACGTACATGTATGTCTTACCTGTCTAACCTGACAAATATGATTATTGAATTATAGTGGCATATGCCAGCCACTTTTATATTGATCACAATACAAACATTTATGTTCCTTAATTTAATCAACAGTCCTTTATTAAGATATAGGTAAAAGGCATCGACATTGGGTTCTCAATTCAGAAAAGACATTTTATACATTAGGTGTTGCCACAATAATGCTGCTTGAAATATCCGAAAATTACCCCCAACGTGTATTTAATTTTCTGACCCCTCAGTGTGTGGGCTGGTTGGGAGTTTAGCTGATCAAAGCTGACAGGCAGAGTTGAGCTCCAGACTGCATGTCAGGTTTTGGTCTGCCTCACATGCCTAGCCTGAGACCTGGGCTGCAAGGCCAGTAATTATCTAGGGTACCCCAAGTCATGGTGATGACAGGGCAGGAGGGGGAAAACCTAACACACAAGCAGAGCTCAAGCCTGGGTTTTGTCAAGTCTTGCTAATACCCTACAGGACAAAACAAGTCACGCGGCCTTGTAAAGAGGCTGTGGAATGACGCCACCGCTGGGCAAGGCTCTGAAAGCATAACGCAGCAGAGTAATGAATTCTGACCATGAATTCAGTCAGTCATGGACATATAATTCATTGTATGAGAAGGGATATAAGGAAGATATGGAAACAAAGGTAACTTTTACTGGAAAAATGCATTTCACAGAAGAGTTGACTTTAGAGCTGACTCTTTAGGCTGACAGCACTTTGTAATTATGAATAGGGTTACTATTCATAGGCACAAACCAGAGCATTGGGATGGGATCCATGGAAAGACCTCAGTCCTGTAGGCTGGACCATGTGGCAGTGGTGGGAAAAGCTGCAGTCAGAGGTAGGCACATCCTGAATTTGATGAGCTTCCCATTCTTTGACAAGACATTTGACCTTTATTTTGTAGACAACAGACTACCAATAGAGTTTATTTAACTTTACTGCTAAATCAGTGTTTTATACAAAATGTCTTGTTGAGCTGTGTAATGTACTTAATCAGTGTTTTGAATAAAGGCATGAATAAATAGCTAACCCGTTCTTCCCTCCCTCTCTGCCTCCTTCCCTCTCCTCCATCTTCCCTCTTTCCCTTCTTCCTTTCCTTCTTGATCAGGCAATTTCCCTAAAAAGACTATGATGTTCTTTCAAGAGATAACTAAATGTAGTACAACCATAAATTATTTATGCAGAAATCGAGGCAAATAATATATAAACATGCGAACAAATACTTGCTGAAGCAACAGAAGCAGAATTGGCTCAACTTGTCACATAGCTTCGACTGAGCCCCTGAAAACTCATTTGTTTTTAAAACTCTTCCAGGCTGCGCTGGCCTGATCCCAGCCCAATGGCACCCAGCTTCACTTAGCAGGGTTTTCAGACCCCCATTCACTGCAGTGGCCATCCTGGGGCTCTCAGATCTGCATTAGACTTGTGAAAATGAAAGAGCAAAGGCAGCTGGCTCCAGCTTAGTCCTCTACTGCCACCTGTGTGCTGGCTGCAGCCAACACACCTTGCAGGAAAAAGCAACAGGTTCCAGGGAGCCTGGGGGAGCACTTGAATGTGGGAGAGGGAGAGTGAGAGCCTAGATGACCAGAGCCCTAAGAGAGCAAGGTTCATTATCTCCTCACCCTCTGGAACTTTCCTCTGTGAGCAAATTCAGAAGACCTTTGATAGGGTGTAAGGAAAGGAGAAAGATTACAGAGCTTCTCTAAAGCAGGAAAGTGTCCAGAGGTCTTGGAGTAATTCACACTGCAAGGAGGCTTTACGATTATTCAGTCAGTTCTGTCAGAATAAAAAGGGCATTTTTAGATGTGTAAGTGCAGGCATTCCTCTGCCTAGTGATTGTAAATGTATTTTTATGGCATATGCAGAATGGATAAGGATCTCTGCTTAACAGAAGAGGAAGCTGAGTCACAGAGAGGGTAAGTAATCTGGAAATACTACATAGTCTAGATCTAATAACTATAGGATGAAATCAAAGTCCTTCAAGAAAGCTTCAGTTTCTTTTTTTTTTAAGATTTTATTTATTTATTTGACAGAGAGAAAGAGATCACAAGTAGGCAGAGAGGCAGGCAGAGGGAGAGGGGGTAGCAGGCTCTCCGATGAGCAGAGAGCCTGATGTTATGTGGGCTCCATCCCAGGACCCTGAGATCATGAACAGAGCTGAAGGCAGAGGCTTAACTCACTGAGCCACCCAGGGGCCCCAGAATGTTTCAGTTTCTAAATTATATTTACAACTGTTTTGAAAATACTGGCTTAATTTCACCTTGTACAATAAGCATTTAAAATTATAACAACAGTTGGTGAAATTGCTTTTACAGGAAAGGTCTATGTCCATGTCAGACAACACACTTTGATTTTGAGGCAAGAGGAACATGTTGATTTTGTTAAATTAATAAGTCCATGATTGGGATAGAATATAGAATCTTTATGGAATACAGATCCCAAGGATTTAGGTGGGGCAGACCTTCCCAATCCAAGGACAGAAGGAGAGGCCATGTGCTTCTAAGGTTTCAGGAACCCAGAAAAGACATGTGAATTACAAATAACTCATCACCACAGGATGACCTGTAATGAGATGTGTAAATGCAGAGCCATATACCCAGTCATTTAAAAAGATTTAAACCATACCCTAATATCTGTTTTTGAGGAAGCATTTTTGTTTTTGTTTGTTTGTTTGTTTTGTTTTGTTTTGTTTTTTTTAGGGGTTGAGCAGCAGTATATCACTGGATCAAAGGAAAAACAAATGCTCTAAAAGAGCCACAGAGATTGATGTCTCTGGGAGCGTGAAGGTCCCTATTGGAACATGGCAATATGACCCGACAAGATGAGTCTGCCACACCCTGAAGGGCTGCACGAATTTGTGTCTAGACCACTGGGTGTACTTTGGCCTTATGCAGTCATGTCCAAACTAATATGATAGGATTAAATTAAAGCAATACACACATTTTTTATTTGTTTGTTTGTTGAATGGTAGGAGTTCAGAATATGTGCAATGGATCAGTCAGCCTTGGCTACAGTCCTAACCCTGTCAAATATCTGCCACATTTCTTTAGGCTTCACTTAACCTCTGAGACTCGTTTTCCTCACTTCCTAATAAGGCTAATGCTAGTTTTAAAGTCATAGAGTCTTTTTTTTTTAAAAGATTTTATTTACTTATTTGACACAGAGAGAGAGATCACAAGCAGGCAGAGAGGCAGGCAGAGAGAGGAGGAAGCAGGCTCCCCGCTGAGCAGGGAGCCTGATGCAGGGCTTGATCCCGGGACCCTGAGATCATGACCTGAGCCGAAGGCAGAGGCTTTAAACCACTGAGCCACCCAGGCATCCCAAAGTCATAGAGTTTTGCTCTGAGAATTAAATGGCCTCTATAAGAGTCTCCCTGGTCTGAAATAAATAATCAATAAGTGTAAACTATTTAGTATTACATGACAATGTTTATATAAAAAACAAAAGATACTGAGGGAATTTAGCCACTATCCCCTTGTAAGCATCTATAAAAAATCAATGAAAATAAGGCCAAGATAAAGCATATACTGGAAGACATTCCTTGGAGTTAGCAAGGCATCTTAATATTGTGGATAATGCTTTGGTGTCAGGTTACAAAGGATGGCTTGTCAGTTGTAGTTTGTACAGTCTCTTAACTTCTCTGGAAATTGTGTTCTTTGTAAAAGGAGGTTTATATCCCCTTACTTCAAATCTTATAGAATTATTATATCATAAATGGAACAAATTAAGTCACCTTGCAAACTAGAAAATCATTTACAAATTGAAATACTTTTCAGAAGAAAGGAAGGAAACAGGAGCTATCTATAATATCTATTTGGAGAAGGTGGAATTTCAGGTAAACTTTGATGATAGGGCAGCTTTCAAATGTCAATGGACAAAAAGAAAATGAACCGATGGATTCATAACATGCACACTAGTAATTCCCAGTGTGTGTGAGTGTGTGTGTGGGATTTGTCCCTCAGGGCTTTTGATAACATCAGACATATATTTGGTTGTCACAGCTGGTGGGGAGTGTTAATTGGCACCTCCTGGGGTGAGGCCAGGTATGTTAGTGAATATCCTACAATGCAGAGAACAGCCTCCCAAACAAGGAATTATCCACTCCCAAATATTTATAATGGTGAGGTTGAAAACAGTGATACAGACAGTCACTAGCCTAGCAGACCCTAGAGGTTAAGTCAGAAAATATTGGTGGATTATGAACTCTGGGATGAGGAATTAGGACTTTTCTATACAGTGAGAAACAAAAGAAGTTTACTTGTTACTTGTTGAAAAGTAATGAATTTAGTTGGTAATGAAAAACAGTCATTATGGATCTAATTGTATGGCTATTATTTAGCAAATCACTATTATGCAACTGTTTATTGCAGACTAAATATAGATTTGATACAAAGTAAATTTGAATTGATTCACTCTGTCTCTATCATGTTTTGTTACTCATAGTGGGTTTCAAACAGACTTTTCCAGTGAGATTTCACTATCCATTGAGAGTAGGACATGTGGGGACTTCAAGTTATTTATCCCCTTTGGATTAGGCAAAGTGACACTGTGACATGTTTTATCCAATGAAAGGGGAGCAGAGTGAACCATGCCTGTTCAGATGGAAAGCTTTTAGATACTGTTATATAGTTCTTCATGTTCTCTTTCTTCTCTTGCCATGTGATCTAGATAGATATGTTTTCTTGATGTTGTCAATACAAAATGGTGGAGATTCCTAAATGATATAGAACATGCCTCCTTCTGTCTTACCTGAACATTAAATATGTGTGACTATGGGAAACAGTCAGTCATTGCTGTCTTCAGACTTCAGTCTCCACACATTAAAATGAGGAGATTAAATAAATAACTTTTTTAAATCCCCTTAAGTTCCAGGATCCTAAAATGAATATTTACAATGATAAGACATTATTTTTTCAACTTTTTTCTAAATATCTAAATACACAAATAATTTAGAGCACCAGTCTCAGATTATATCTTAAGATTCCCTGGGATATCATTGCTTCACTATGTGAAGACACAGATCTTTAATCATTAGAAAGATGAGAAGATGAGAAAGATTGAATTGCTAAGAAAAACTCAGCTATTTAGGAATCATTTTTTACTATGGCTTGTGTTACGCAGATAACTAAAGAGCAGGTATATAATTGTTTCACACATGAAAAGACTAAATTCTCTTATCTAGAATTTGCTTATTATAGGTTGGAGGACTCAACAGGGGTTGCTCATTCTGTAAGGATGAGTCATAATGTGTACTCAGTGGGCGCCTGGGTGGCTCAGTGGGTTAAAGCCTCTGCTTTCGGCCCAGGTCATGATCTCAGGGTCCTGGGATTGAGGCCCGCATCGGGCTCTCTGCTTGGCAGGGAGCCTGCTTCCCCCTCTCTCTCTCTGCCTGCCTCTCTGCCTCCTTGTGATCTCTCTCCCGCTGTGAAATAAATAAATAAAAAATCTTAATAAAAAAAAAATAATAATGTGTACTCAGCTCCTATGCACTGGCCTGATGCTAAAAAGCCTGATAATGTTCACAGAATGGTATGTGTTACTCTAATAAATATCTCATTTCAGATTTATTTTTATTCAGTATCTTTTTTAAAAATTTTATTTATTTATTTTTAGAGAAAGAAAGTATGACTGGGGGAGGAGCAGAGGGGGAAGGAGAGATAGAGGAAAGGGAAAGATTCCCAATCCACTCAGAGGGAAGCCCTAGGAGAGGCTGGATCTCAGAAGCCTGAGATCTTGACCTGAGTGGAAACTAAGAGAACATTCAACCCACTAAGCCACCCACCCAGGCACCCCTATTCAGTATCTTTTATATGTGTTTATCCTTCTGCCATTTCACTACAGACTCAATGAATGAAAAATTGGGGCAAGGGGGAGAGCCTATATTCCTTCCCCATCCTGTGTTTATTAATATTAATATTATTATTCAGAGTTTTATTTTGAGATCATTGTAGACTCCAATGCAATGGTCAGAAATAAGATGGAAAGGTCAGATGTTCCTTTTAAGTTTGCCTACTGGCACTATTTTATAAAATTATACTATACTATGATAATTAGATTATTTATGTTAATGCACTCATAACACAGAATTCTTCTGCAACAAAACATTCTGCCCAAAAAACATTCTTCATAGGCCCTTTTATAATCATGTTCCCTTTCTCATGCCCACTCCCTTCTTAAGTCATGATAAATATTAATCTGCTCTCTATTTCTACTGTTTTATAATTTCAAAAATGTTATATAAGTGGGATCATACAGGATTTACATTTAAGGATTGGCTCTTTTCATTCAGCATAATCCCTGAAATATTTATCCAAAATGTTGAGTCTATCAATAGTTATTTCTGTTTTATTTCTGATTATTATCTATGGTATGAATGTATTACAGTTTGTTTAGCTTTTTACCCACTGAAGAACATCTGGATTGTTTCAAGATTTTTGCTATTATGGATAAAGCTGCTATGAACATTTATGTACAGGTTTTTATATGAACATAAAACTCAAGTTTTTATCTTTCTAGGACAAATGCCCAAGAATATAATGGCTATTTCATATGTTAATTATATATTAGTTTTTTAAGAAACTGCCAAACTGTTTTCCTGAGAGACTGTGCCATTTTACATTCCTATCAACAACCCATGAATGATTCAATTTCTACACATAACCATCAGCATTTGGTGTTGTCACTATTTTTTGTTTTAGTCAATGTGATGAGTACATAGTGACATCTCATGGTTATAGTAATTTTCATTTCCCTAATGGCTAATAATATTGAACATCTTTTCACGCATTTATTTGCCATTGTTCTGACCTTTTCACTGAAATGACTGTTCATATCTTTCAGCCATTTTTCTAAAGGAATCATTTTTAAAACTAAGTTTGTTTTTTAATTCATTCTAGAAATTATTCCTTTGCTAGATATATGGTTTACAAATATTTTCTTCCCATCTGTTGCTTTTCTTTTCTTTGTCCTAATAAAGTTTTTCACATAGAAAATGTTTTAGTTTTAATGAAGTCCAATTTAGTGGTTCAGGCTTTTGCTGCCAAATCTAAGATTTTCTCCCATGTATTTTTCTTTTTCTAAAAGCTGTATAGTTTCCATTTTATACTTAAGTCAATGATCCAGTTTGAGTTAATTTTTGCACAAGCTGAGATGTTTAAGTTGAGGTTCATTTTTTGGAAAGATAATACTTACTCCATCAAATTGCTTTTGTATCTCTTGTTAAACTGAGCTATTCCAAAATTAGTGGTGATGATGGCAGACTTGGTGAATATCCTGAAAATGAAGGGTCAATTTCATGTTATAAGACTTATATTTCAATAAACATGTTACGGAAAGTTCATATAAAAATCCACTGGGAAAATTCATATGAATCTATTTCTCATTCCCTTGAGAATGAGTTACATTTACATTCCCTTGATCTATGTGTCTTTACCTCTATCAGGACCACACTGCCTTGATTGCTGAAACAATATAATAAGCCTTAAATTCATGTGGAGTTATTCTTACCATTTTATTCTTCCACTTCAAGATTGTATAGTTATTATATATATTATGTCTGAATTTTAGAATAATCATGCCAATGTCCTCAAAGCACTCTGATGGAATTTTTATTTTAATTTAGTTTTATTGATAAGAACACCAAACACGAGAGCTTCCATTTTAACTAAAGTTTAAGTGTACAATCCATTACTGGAATCTATAAGCACAATGTTTGACAGCAGATCTCTAGAGATTAATCATCTTGCTTAACTGAAACTACCTGTTGCTTTGCAATTTCCCATTTTTACCTCACCCAGACCCTTGAACTACCATTCCACTCTTTACTGCTATGAATTTGACTATTTAAATACTTCATATAAGTGGAATCATACAACATTTGTCTTTCATGACTGGGTTATTTCACTCATCATAATCTGCTCAAGGTTCATCCATGTTATGACATATTGCATTGAGAAGAATTAATGTCTTTTTACAGGCTGAATAGTGTTCCATTGTGTGTATATGCCACATGTTCTTTATCATTCATCTTTGGGTGACATTTAAGTAGATTCCCCATTTTAGCTATTGTGACTAATACTGCAATGAACAAAGTGCTAATATATCTTCAAGTTAACCCACTTGCATATGCTCAATTAATCTACAACAAAGGAGACAAGAGGGCGCCTGGGTGGCTCAGTGGGTTAAAGCCTCTGCTTTCGGCTCAGGTCATGATCTCAGTGTCCTGTGATCGAGGCCCGCATCGGGCTCTCTGCTCGGCAGGGAGACTGCTTCCTCCTCTCCCTGTCTCTCTGTTTGCCTCTCTGCCTACTTGTAATCTCTCTCTGTGTCAAATAAATAAATAAAATCTTAAAAAACACACAAAAAACAAAGGAGACAAGAATATGCAATGGGGAAAAGACAGTCTCTTTAATAAATGATTTTGGGAGAACTATTTCAGTTATCTGAGACTCTATGAGCTCCCTGTAGGTATATCTTGGTAGAACTTTTTTCCATTTCATTTTCCAGGTAACAGAACTCTTACGAGTATCACAGAGTGTAAAAGTAGAATATGCACAGAAATAAGGTGCTAGCAAAATTTAGAACAAAAAGAAATAAAAATGATTTGCATACTTATGACCCGTAATGCATCTGTTACTATATGAAGAATACAAAGAGCTGCAGAATCACCTCTGAAATAAGAGTCATTTACAGATACTATTGAGACATCAATCACATCATTTTTTTTCAATCACATCATTTTGTTTAGCAATTTTTTTTCCTTTTTTCACAGCTTATTATTATTTTTTTATTTTTTAAAAGATTTTATTTATTCATTTGACAGAGAGAGATTACAAGTAGGCAGAGAGGCAGGCAGAGACAGAGGAGGAAGCAGGGGGCCCGATGAGGGGCTTGATCCCAGGACCCCAAGATCCTGACCTGAGCTGAAGGCAGAGGCTTTAACCCACTGAGCCACCCAGGCGCCCCTATTCTTCTTCTTATTATTTTATTAACATATAATATACAATTTGTTTCAGGAGTACAGGTCTGTGAGGAAATGATTTTCAACTCCAGATACTAAACATATCTCAATAATATGTTTAGAATATAATTAGTAAAATTGAAACATTTATTTAAAAAAATTGAAAATTGCCCCAAGGTAAATTGGAAGGAAACTGGGAGGAGTTAACCAAAGTGAGGGAAGAATACAATTAATGATATGGCCGTTTTGCAGACAGAGTCCTTCATTGTCTTTCATATATGTGAAAATGTGGTAAGTGGTGTAGAGTTTGAAATGTATGCTTTTCTTTTCCAACAAATTCTTCTGGCAAATCCATTTCTCGCATTGCTTACATTATGGCTTTCACGAACTTTTTTGAGCACTAATTAAGTGAGATTGCCAGATCGAGTTGTAGTAGAAGAGAATATTATCATGCCTTCACACAGAACATTTTCCCCCTAATCTTATTTTTGAGTTATTTAGTTATTTCCATGATTGATTTGTATATAACCTATTAGGTTCTGATTTAATTAGCAATTTGGTAAAAAAATGTTTTGTTTAACACAACCTAAGTTTATATGTGAAGTTATCTGCATGGAATATTTATCCACTCATGGAGCCATTCATTCATCTTTTAACTTTCTCACCACTCACTCACCCATTCAGAGAAAATGTTTTGAAATCAAATATATGGTTGAGGCATTAAATGAATCGGAACAGTCTCTGAGGTCAACTGATTTACAGTTCATAAGTAAGATGTGCACATTTACTGATGAATACAATGAAGTGTCAAGGATTCCATGTTAGAAAATCACACCGGGTAACCTGGTGCCTCAACAAAGGGAAGAAGGTAGTTACTGAAGTGATGATACTGAAGCGATGTAGTTAATGTGACTCTCACAATATGAGTTGGTCTTTACAAGTGGGGAAAGACAGTCAAGGGCATTCCGTACAGGAGCAGAATAAATAATGGGATCCTGGAATACAACTTCTGGGATTCTAAAACTTGTAAACTGTTCTATGTAAAGATAGTATTTCTAAAATTGAAGGAGGGCAACTTGGTCCCCGGGGGACATTTGCAATCCCTGGAGACATTTTTGATTGCCACAACTAGGGTTAAGTGCGGGGTTGTTACTGGCATCTAATGAGTAGAGGTCAAGGATGATACTAAGCATCCTATAATGCAGAGGATAGGGAAGGGACCAGGACTGGGACAAAATGAGTTGTTGTTAAAGATGTTCCACAGATGGAAGAGCATGAATAGTCTTGCTTACTCTTCTAAAGGGTTTGTGCTTTATAGGCAAAGATGGACACTGAAGGCTTTTACATTTTTAATATTTTTTTTAATTTTAGAAACATCATTTGGATCTGTAACAGCAGCTTTGAGGATAGAAGACCAAAGGGCAGGGAGACCAATCAACATTAAATGAATTCTTAAGGTAATTTGGATGTGAACAGACTGTGTGTTTGAGTCTCAGATTCCTCCTTTATAAAATGAAAGGTTTGAACTAGATGATCTAATGGCCATGCAAGTATTAAAATTCTAGAATAACTTGCTTGTGGAAAAATACAGTGGTTTGAAGAGTTGTTCTATATTTACATTCCTAGATGAATCTAAGCCACATGTGTGCACACACACAAAAATGCATTCACAATCTCCCTGATTTTAAAGGCATAGATGACAAACAGATGACACAGTGTGTGCACTGATTAAGTCTGATATTTGTTCCTTGTCGGCTCTTCTCCAAAACATTTATTAATAGAATTCTCAGCTGTCCTATATGAAGTCAACTTAATGGACCAAATCATCTTCCAAGTACCACAGCTTCTATGTGGCTGAGTCTGTTAAGCATCTGGCTTTTGGTTTTGGCTCAGTCATGATCTCACATCAAGCCCCAGGTCAGGCTCCACACTCAACCCGGACTCTGCTTGATATTCTCTCTCTCCCTCTCCTTCTCCCCTTGCTTGCATTCTCTCTCTCTCTCTAAAATAAAAATAAATAAATAAATCTTTAAAAAATAATAATAATCTTGCAAGTACCTTTCTGTAATGCTACAGTTGTCTGGCACCTATAGGATCTAGAAGAATTTGGGACATATTTCTAAGCCCTCATTACCTATGATGTGGGAAAATGGTTCCATAAATTTGTAAGAAGTTTCATCACTCCACTGATGAGTGTCAGATATTACTTGTCACTAAAAGAAGCCATATTATATCTATTGGAAAGAACTTTACTTTTAAGGCATTGTAAAATACTTATTTCTATAGAATTGTGCCTGCGGCACATTATCAAAAAGAAAATATAATAAACAAAATGAATTTTGTGAAGAAGATAAGTGTGGGGTCAAGGCCTAGAAAGAGCAGCAGGGACTTCAACAGTCTGCATAGCTTTCAAGACAGAACTTCAAACACTCTCTGTCTAACAAAAGCAACATGGGACTAAATCTCCTAGGGTTTCTCTATGCGGGAGGGTCATACGATTCGCTGGGCTAGGTAACCTGAGTAAAAGAAGAGACATAAAATTCTACAGACCCCACAAGCTACAAGGAGCAAAATGTGTCTGAATATTTATATCACAAAGGAAGAATCCAAGAACCCAATCGTATTGTACTTTCTCAAGAAGTTGGTATTAGTGAATATGACATTGGCAAAATACAAAATGAAGAATGTAAAGGAAATAATTTTGCTTTAAAAATGGTTTAGACAGAATTAGAAGGGAGCTATATGAACTCCCAAATATAAGGCTCCAGACACCTCTAATTTTCCAACTATAAGTGCCTATGATTGTATCATGAAATTTATGTAGCTTTGTTGTCATCTCTTCTCTAAGCTAAGGAATGTCTCTCTCTCTCTCTCTCTCTCTCTCTCTCTCTCTCTCTCTCTCTCTCTTTGGCATGGCTTTGAAGGTGAAAATAAAACACAAGTTTTGAGGAAGTAACAGAGGAGTTTCAATGACGCTCAGAATGAGCAAAAATGAGAGCTGTGACCTCAAGGCAATTTTGAAATTCTACAAACCCCATCTAATATATCCTTTGGTTAAACTGTAACCACATCCACTCGGCAATCAGATAGTACAAGGTAGCAAAGGGGGAATCTACCAAGGATAACGGAGCCTGGTGACAAGAAAAGCTAGTTAAAGTGAGTGAAAGAGTCATTACCACCTCATGAAGACCCAGAAGGCAGAGGCAAGGAAGAGAGATGAGATGCATGGCCCAGTAGCAGGAAAAGATCCTTGATACTGAGCACATTTGCTTTTCCAGTCTCACGTGGCTTTATGTCTAACTTTCTTGGGGAGGATAACTGCTGAACTAGGCTTGAAGCTAGAGTGAATGGCTTTGGACCTAGTTAGCTAGACAATAGGGATAAGGATTCAAGGGCATTCTCCCAGCATTATTAAAATTTTTTTAAACAGCATTAGAGCATCAAAGAAAAGCAGACCTGTACTGATAGTGATTCACTACTCAGTGAAGCAGGTTTTTTTACGTCCACAGATTAGCTTCTGTATAAACATAGAGAACTAAATTAATATAGCACAGAAACATAAGGCCCTAAGTAATGTTCAGAGGGAAATATAAAATATACCTTAAATATGTCAGCATTGGATATGAAAGAAACATGAAAGCAAAATTTGATATGAATTGAAGAAGAATTTGAGGTCCATTATTCTTATACATAAACCCGTTACTTTTTGTTTCTTGTTTTTTTAAAGAATTTAGAGTTTATTAACATACTTCTTAATTATCCAATTACTTATCTTTATTCTCTAGTCATATGACTATTTAGTAAGCTATGATTAATATAACAACTGACAGGTACATTGAAATCTTGGTGCTATTCCTGAAATTTTTATTTTTATTGAAGTATACTTGACATAAAATTCTATATTAGTTTCAGGTGTTTAACATAGTGGTTTAGCATTTATTTTTTTAAAGATTTTATTTATTTATTTGACACAGAGAGAGAGATTACAAGTAGGCAGAGAGGCAGGCAGAGAGACAGGGAGAGGAGGAAGCAGGCTCCCTGCTGAGCAGAGAGCCCGATGCGGGCCTCGATCCCAGGGCACTGAGATCATGACCTGAGCCAAAAGCAGAGGCTTTAACCCACTGAGCCACCCAGGCGCCCTGGTTTAGCATTTATATATATTACAAAATGACCACAACCATGGATCTAGTTACTATCTATCACCAAACAAATTAACTACGACATTTTTTTTTTAAAGATTTTGTTTTTATTTGAGACGGAGGAAGTACATGCATGAGCAGGGGGGAGGGGCACAGGGAGAGGGAGANTCACAACCATGGATCTAGTTACTATCTATCACCAAACAAATTAACTACGATATATTTTTTTAAAGATTTTGTTTTTATTTGAGACGGAGGAAGTACATGCATGAGCAGGGGGGAGGGGCACAGGGAGAGGGAGAAGTAGACTCCCTGCTGAGCAGGAAGCTCAATTCAGGGCTCCTTCCCAGGACCTTGAGATCATGACCTGAGCCAAAGGCAAACACTTAACAGACAGAGCCACTGAGGTGCCCCTAATGTGACTACAATATTATTGACTATATTCCCTATGCTTTATTTATATCCATATGGCTTATTTATTTTATAAATGGAAGTCTATACTTCTTAATCCTTTTTACCTACATCACCCATCTCCCTACCCCCTTCCTCTCTGGAAAATGTTTTTGTTCTCTGTATTTATGAGTCTGTCTCTGTTTTGTTTTGCTTATTGGTTTGTTTTATTTTGTTTTGTTTTGTTAGATTCCACAGAGAAATACAATCATATGGTATTCAGAGCCTATTCCAGAGCTCTTTGTCTGGATTCTTCATATAGTAACAGATACATTATGGGTTCTAAGCATGCAAATCATTATTATTCTTTTTGTTCTGAATTTCGCCAGTGCTTTATTTCTGTACATACTCTACTTTTAGACTTTGTGATGCTCGTAAGAGTTCTGTTACCTGAAAAAAGACATGGAAAAAAGTTCTGCCAAGACATACATACAGAGAGTTCATAAAGATACCCACACAAAACTCAATCCCAGATAACTGAAAACTGGAATATATTTTATTCATATAATGCTCAGGAATGGGTGATCTACAGAGTGTGGTGTAAGCCTGTAACCTTAATTTTTTTATAGTNCAATGAAAGAAACATGAAAGCAAAATTTGATATGAATTGAGGAAGAATTTGAGGTCCATTATTCTTATACATAAACCCGTTACTTTTTGTTTCTTGTTTTTTTAAAGAATTTAGAGTTTATTAACATACTTCTTAATTATCCAATTACTTATCTTTATTCTCTAGTCATATGACTATTTAGTAAGCTATGATTAATATAACAACTGACAGGTACATTGAAATCTTGGTGCTATTCCTGAAATTTTTATTTTTATTGAAGTATACTTGACATAAAATTC